>CM040482.1:4863674-4884758 GCA_022758105.1 Pangasianodon gigas | reverse complement strand
ATAAGCAGTTTAAAAACGTGTAATCATTGATATGGTGATCTTTTCTGTGAGATATTAATTTAGCATTTTTGGAAGGAGTCTCCAGTGTTAGTGCTTTGTAACAGTCAAAGGTAAAGCTGTGACTTAGTTTTCCTCCACAGGAAAGACTTCAGGATGTGGCGCTTTGCGGTTTCTCAATAAATGTGACGAGCTGTGGTTTTTTTTTTTTATTATTATTATTATTAACTTGGAGAGAGTGTTTCATTCCTCACATAAGACTGGACAGAGCTTTTATTCTCCCTTGCTGTAGCAGCCTAAACTACTTGTGTCTACTTGTGGTCAAAGGCTAGGCGAGTACTGAGCCCCAAAACCACTGCTTCCTGAGCTCGCACACACACACACACACACACACACACACACACTTTCTATATCATTATCATTTCAAAAGACTTGTTTGTCTCGCACAGTGACGAAAGAGGAATCAAGTATGATTATTGTTATGTCATTGTGCATGAATTTCAGGCTGTAAGACAGCCAGGTAGGCGGTTTATGGGCTCAGATACACACACACACTCACACACACACTCCAGTCTGAGTCACTGTGCAGCTATGGTTGAATTTCAGTTCTTCTTGCTGACAGGTGTGGCATTATGAAACAGCAGGTGGATGTTAGTCTTACTCCATCTCGAAACATTAACAAACAGACCGTACCGAAATGTAGCTGTAAAAGGATAAAAAGTACATTGTTTCATTCTTTAATGAATAGAAAATTTTAATGCTGTTATTGGAAAATAATCAACTGCGGGCGGTAGCTGTAACTCTGCTTCACTCCACCGCACTGTCGTTGATTATTTTCCTGTAACAGCACACCGCTGAGTGTTTTATTCCTTATATGTACATGTAGTAACTCAGCACTCTAGACTAGTGTTTCCCCCTCAGGCCACTGAAGCTTTTCAGACGAGCAGAGGAAGTGCTAGGAGGAAACACTACTAACTGTGTCAGTCTCGCGGTTTGTCGTGCTTTGATGCCACACAGTAAATATGTCAAACGTGATTTTCTGTTTCTCGTATCGCTGTCCTCCTTCCTAGGACGTTTATCGACAGACAGCCAGAGGCTGGGCATGAATAAAGATCAGTTCTTCTGGTTTCCCAGCATAGTTTGCTAATAGCGTAGCCTGATGTGCTGCATGTCTGCACACGTGCTTTTCCTCCACACCTCAGTGTGATGAAGCCACACACACACACACACACACACAGTCATATTTCACTTGAGTCAGACTGGGGAAATCTCGTCCTGTCTCCAGTTCACAGTTTAAAGTTGTAGCTGCGGTTATAAGAAATTCCTCCCAGGCTTTAGATTGATGTAATAACACATCTCGGAATGTAGACTCACAGTTAATTGCTTAAAACTTCCCATAATACCGGATTTATAAAATTACTACACGTTTTAACTGTAGCTGAATCACCAGCACTGTTTATCGTGTTTTTAAATATTTTCCGGTGAACAGATTAACAGATGACTTATAGCTTTTAAATCAGATCGTGTTGAAGCTCAAATGCTGTCTACTTAAGCAGGTGGCGACATTTTTGACGTGTCTATGGTGTGGTATATGTAAGGAATAAACACTTAAGGGCATTGTGTTATAGGAAAATAATTAGCGAAGGGGAGGTATGATGACGCGGAGTAACTGTTAGCACTCTGTAGGACTAGAGTCCAGTCTCAAGGTGTTTCCTGTGTTAGCTAGAACTTGTCTCAGTCTTGGGCATTGGTCTCGCTAAATATCGTCTTGGTCTCCACCAATAGTTTGTCTTTTCTTTTCATATGTTTTACAAGTTTGAAAGAAGGAATTCCTTCTTCTGGAAAACAGTCTAATCATTGGTGCAATGTACAAACGAAGCCAGCTAGTTGAAGTAAAGGCTCGGCCTTCGAAAAGAATTTGATCTTGATCTCGACTCGGTTTCACTTTCATTGGGGCTCGAGCTTGTCTTGACCTTGACCGCGACCACTGTAAGACTCAGTCTTGACTGGATCTCAGCTAGTGCTGGCCTTGGTACTTGATAATGGCAATCTCGACCATAGCCCCACCCTGAAGTCGATTATTTTACTGAAGCACATCCTGAAGTGTTTTATTCCTCTTATATCACGGCATTTTGCGAAAGTCAGTGTACTATTTATCCATTTATAGTTAATTTTACATTACTACAGAGACTATAACTTATTAGAACAAGTGCATTAATATATTATATTAATAAACCTGTGATTTAAATTACAGCAAGAAAAACTAATTAAACTAACTAAACACCTTCTGACCAATCACAGCGCAGTGGTGTAAAGTGGTATGTTGTATAACATCATTTAGCTGAACCTGGTTTGTTTTTATGGTACAAGATAGCATTGTGATAATGCTTTTGTGCTGTAGGACATTGTGTCATGATGGAGTCACACACAAAACCCTCCCTTTTTCCTGCTTGTGATGTGTGAATGCGCACACACACACACACACACACACACACACACAGATCTCCTCTAATCCTTTAAATACCCAGGATGGATCTGTGTTATCCACCCCAATTTGTTACCCAGCCTTGTTGCCAGACTTTTTTTTTTAAACCCTTGAAGGTGTTTACCTGCACAGAGGTGTGGCACTTTCTCTTCAGACAGCTGTTAAATGAGGCTCAGGAGGAAGTGTCGTGGTTTTTTTTTTTTTTTTTTTTTTTGGTTTGCTGTATAAAGAACTGGTTCATTAGCCACACCATCATGTATTCAAATATGACCGAAATTTTTGCAATACAAATGTTCATTGTTCAGTCTCTATACACAGCATAATAACAGCCTGCACATCATCCAATACCTGATTTGATTATTTTAATCCTGAATGTGTTCCTGCACAAAGGATGGATATTAGCTGCTTTGCCGCGTGTAGTACAGCAAAGTTTTTGCTGCCTGGAAATCCATACTATATGGCCAAAAGTATGTGGACACCTGATCATCACACCCATTTGTGTTCGTTTCCCAAACTGTTCCCACAAAGTTAGAAACACACAATTGTATAGAATGTCTTTGTATGCTGTATGATTACAATTTCCCTTCAGTGGAACTAAGAGGCCCAAACCTGTTCCAGCATGACAATGCCCCTGTGCACAAAGCGAGCTCCATGAAGACATGGTGTGTGAAGGTTGGAGTGGAAGAACTCGAATGTCCTGCACAGAGCCCTGACCTCAACCCCACTGAACACCTTTGGGATGAACTGGAACACCGACTGCACCCCAGACCTCCTCGACATCCCAACATCAGCGCCTGATCTCACTAATGCTCTTGTAGCTGAATGAACACAAATCCCCACAGCCATGCTCCACAGTCTACTTCCACAGACCACTGATTTACAAATGCAACACTGATTTCCGTCTTTTTGTTCAGCTCGTCAGTGTTAATGTTTTTTAATGGCAGTCATGCAAACAGCTTCATTTGCTTGAGTTTTTTTCATGCTAAAGAAATGACCTCACCCAGGTCATCACAGGAACTTCGGCGCCAGTACAACACGTTTCAGATTCTGCCAGCGATAAAGTGTAGAACGGCTCAAGATTCGGCATCGGTGCCAGCACCTACAGAGACCTCATATCATACAAGCTAATTTTTCCGAGGAAGGAAGAACGTGACAAAGCACAGCAGCAGTGAACAGCAGCCAGCTTCACACCTTCATCATGATGAATTAATTACAACTACTCATGCTGCGTGTTTTAGAGGCAGGTGGTGCGTCTGGCTGTTGGTTAGGTTTGAAGCCACGTGAACAGCTCCCACAGTTTTCACACTACCAAAAATAAAGCTATGTGCTTTGAGTGAGCCGTTTAGTGAAGTACAAGTGTGTGGCTGTACCTCCTTAAGTGCTCTGAGTGAAAGCTGAACCCTGGGAATGCAGATTAAACAACATGTGAGAGTCACTACAGAGTTACAGAGTTAATACCTTTCTTCGTGGTCTTTTGGGGGCGTGGCTTGACTACCTGTCTGAGGTGCTGCTAAGAAATGTTATGGTTACTGTATACTTTATAAATAGTACTGTGCTACTTTGGCTGGAATATTTAGGGGGCCAAGCACAAAGTTGTTTTCATTACGATTGTTCTTCAGTCCTTGTGGGTGGACTTTAATTTACTCAAACAGCTATAACACACAATGGATTGCAGATGTCCTGACAGTTTTATCCTGAACATTCACTTCAAGTTCTGTGTGAATCCATGCAAAAGTTATTTATAATATGATGACAGTGTTAAGTTCAGTAGAATGATCGAGCTGATATTTGGTGTACTGTGTTATTGTGTAAGTGGATTCCTAATGATGACTGGTTTATATTAAAAATATAGCCACCATCAGTCACTTGGCTTACAGCAGGCTACCTTCACAAAACATGAACAGTATGTTTATCTTTATTGTTCTATGTAATTTAGCAAGAACTGTCCACCAGATGGACTATTTGCGAAAGGTGCTTGGACCCCGCAGATCGCACTTGCAGCTATATTTTAATTATGACTTTACTTCTTGAGCTTTAATTGGAATTATTTTTAAAAATATTGACTATGCAGTAATGTTTTGTCCCTTATGTAAACTGTGTACACAAGGCATATTTTGTTTTTCAAAGCAACAGTAAAGCTGACTAGTCTCCTTACCCATTATTATCTCCAATAGAAAGTCCACCTAACTAGCAATTCTAACTGTTTTTTACATTTTCTGTAATCTGAGTTGAATGAAGTTCTGTGGGAACTAAACAAAAGGATAAGGAACCGTATCCTGATATGTCTAATAGCTCGTAAAACTATACTGTGGCATAATTGATCACAGAAATGTTATTATATCATCATATGAGATGGAATGAGACATCATCATGCACCATGCAGGAAGTTCTCACACCAGCCTTTTGGATTTGACTCGTCAGTACTTTGTAACTAATCTGATGAAACAGTTCTTACAGAAAGTGACTGAGATTAGTTGAGGTTTGAGGTGTGACAGGTTTACAGCACTGTCATAGTTTAATGTACACTGCATGCTGTGTGTTGTTGAAGGTCACAGAAAGAATGCTAGAAGAGTCGTAAAGTTGAGCTCTGATTGATCGAGGGTCATCCACTCTGGCCAATCAAAGTGCCGAACCCTTCTGCTTGTCAGCACCAGGTGTGTGTGTCTGTGTGCATGCGTGTCTGTGTGCATGCGTGTGTGTGTGCACGCGTGTGTGTGCGCGCGCACATGCATCGTCACGCCCAGCTCTAAATACTTTCACCAAATGACCATGTAGATTCATTGGCCTGTTGTTTTTTTTCCCCTGATCTCTGCTGCTATTTTTTGTCTCGCTCAGTGGCTTGTGTTTTATTGGAGTTGGTGCTGGGAACAACCACAGCCAGCTTGAAAACAACACCTAGTGAGAGAGGAAAGTGTGGAAAACAATCCTTATTGTTATCTCAGATTACAACCTCCCTCGTTTAGTGGGAATGGCGTTGTTTTTGCAAACTCCCCAAAGGCACAGCTCCAGATTGTAAACTGCTCCCAGATTGACATTTTACCCTGCAGATGTCATCAGTGTGAGCTAGCAAATGGCCCGGGCACATTACAACATATTGCAAACAGAAATTGCTGGTAAAAAGCAAGCAGAATGCAAATCACCCAAAAATACAAAAATAGTGATGTGAGGGGAAAAAAGAGGAATAATCTGCTTTTCTATGCAAATTGATCTTGAAATATTTTCTACTCAGTAACAGGGTTTTTTTTTTTTCAGTAAATTAGTGTAATTGCAATTATTTGCCAATATTATTAAGCTAACTTAGACTTTATTAAATTATCATTTTAAAACAACAGTATGCAACAGCACAATGTTAAAGCATGTATGTTAAAGCAGCAGTTTGTAATTTTACAGCCCTCTGCTAGCTGCGAAGTGAATTGACGACAGCTGAAACTACTTACACCGTGTTAGTTACCTTTTAAAGAAAAGGGTGTCACAGTGGGGGGCGGAGCTTATATCCTGGTAGGAAAAATGTCAACAGAAAGAACGAACTAGCCAATACCAAGCCAATGCATGGGAAGATGTGGTTTTTTTTTTTGTTTTTTGTTTTTTTAATTATATGATTATTGTAGCTCTTGAAAGACGTAAACATTGCAAACTGCACAATTTAACACATAAACAAGGAGCAAAGTCTAACAAACAGTTAGTTAACTATAGTGACACATGACGGAGGGAGTGTCAGGGTGTGGGACGGCCACGTGAGACCCTGACACTCCCTCCTTCATGCTTCACAGGAGGCGTGAGGGTTAGATGATGTTACGTCTTCTTAAAGGTTTAACCAACTTTAACCATTTCAGGACTCTGTGATCTAAAAATTTTTTACGTTAAGGTAACCTAGTCTAAAAAAATGCAGGTGGACACAGAAAGGTTGAGGGTCCCTGGAGTAAAATAATGAGTTTGTAGACAGTAATAGATAGAAATAAATCTGTATTTTTTTAATCTGTATGTTGAAGGAGTCAGCAGTGAGGTATCCGTCTGAACATACGCCGTGACTAACCGTGAAATTGCGACACTGGGACAACGCAAGTGCAGACATTGGGTAATACGTGACAGTGATCTGAAACAGGCATATATAACGCAGTGGCTCGAATAGTTTATTTCTTATCACAGAATGACCGAGTGAGAGTGCTGACCTCAGTCCCAGTGCTGTGCTGTGGTGTGATCTTAAACAGTCTCCTCATCCCAGACATTCCAAAAATATCAGTTTTGTTTAAAGAAATGAGCCAAAATATATCAGTGCGATTATCAGCAAGTTTACCGCCAGTGAATAAGGCTAAAAAAATACATGTTTAAAAAATCTCAACTGTGGTGGAGTCCAGCGCAATTAGTCAACTTTAGTGCTTTAACATTGCTGCTTCTAAAAATCTTTTAAAAAAGCAGAACTAATAAACATTAAAGAAGCAGTTTGTCATTTCTTTTTTTTTTTTTCATCTGCTGCCTGTGAGGTGAACTGCAGCTGTAATCAAAAGGCTGACAAATGACCATTTTGCTGTTTTTGCCTTTTATGGAAACTGCACAGAACTAAGCAGCTTCATTCAGGCTCAAACCTGAGCTAATTTCTGGGCCAGAAAAAATTTACACATGAAGACACTGGATAGGTCTATTTCAGAAAATACTACATATCATAGTTTTTTAGTCATCTTTGAAATGATACGATTATTACAGCAGGTCTGGAAGCATTTTTAAACATTACATATGGCCGCTTTAACCGCAGTGTAGAATCAGGTTGTTTTGCTACAGCGGTCATTACTGCCCGTATTTTATTTCCGGTTTTGGGTTCTGACCACAGGCTGCTCTGGTGCTGGTCAGTGTTTTTCTTGTTTTAGTTGAGGTTTCACTCAAGTGTGGCCTGGAAGCGTTTTGGGTGCAGCTGCTGATTTTAAAACCAATATGACAGGGTTAAGCTTCATTTTAAGCCTACATCATTTTAAAGGTTGTGTTGCACTTTTAAATGCCAGAATCTCAGTAGGAGAGAGAACTGTTTTGAGAGCTCATTGATGGAGCTGTAGTTTTTACTTCGTTGCTGCAGTTAAATTTAATGTTGGTTAGTTGTGAATGTTGGCAACAACGGATCAATGTTCCGTGTAGTACACACCGTGGCTGTATTTGGGTCATACACAGCAGCAGCGCTCCAAATCCAGTGTGCCTGAAGGTGTGATGAGCATTTGAGTAAATGTGCATGACCTCCCCAGAGACACACTGTAATCACACGCAGAGCAAACGCCCAACCCTGCAGGCTCTGACGTTCATGCCAGGACTCAAACAAGACTCGGGTCTGTTTTCTCATCACAAGTTTTGGCTCTCATGCCGACTGCATTCTCTCTGTGTGAGGTGGAAGACAGGAATAGGAGCAAGACGGCTTCCATGTTTTACCCTTCACTTTCTTTTTATACTGTATGCTTTCATATATAAAGCCCAAAACATTAGCTGTGTACATATGCACACTCATGTACATCGTCACATTGCACAATTTAACAGTTTATAGTTACATTTAATGATATGGAACATCAGAGAGACAAGTTAGTTCCTGTTCTCATTTACATTATAGCAGCGATAAACAGTCATTCCCTCACCAGCCTTTCTGTCTATATAAATCTCTCTCAAAACACAAAGCCTGTCATATTCCCGAGAAACCGGAAAGCGTAAACTCCTCTGTTGACTTTCCTGAGCCGGGAAACTGTGACTGTTTCAAAGCACTTACAGCCAAGACCCCTTCCATAAATATTAAATAAATGTCTCCTTAAAAAGAAAGGTACAGCATCAGCGATTATAGGTTTTACTTAAACAACATGTTTTTTGAAATCTGTTTATTAGTCTCAAATCATTTTGAGTGCCCACCATGCAAGTCCCTCTGAAAAATAACCATAAAATACCATAAAAACAATAACGTATTAGAACGAGCGCATTAATATTAACCTGTGGTTCATGTTACACTTACGTAACTACTTTCCGAGCCGTGCTGTGATACAAAATAATGTCCTCAGATTGGAGCACTCAACCCGCGCTGTGTGATGATTTTTATTTATAAATCACGTAAAACTGTTCTGTGGAACCTGAGCATGCTGGTGGTTTTATTCTGAACGAAGATGCCTCCTGCTGTCTGTGTTCAGGTGGAACAGTCCAAGGTGCTGGTAAAAGAGGGGGGAGTGCAGCTGCTGCTCACCATCGTGGACACACCGGGATTCGGAGATGCCGTAGACAACAGCAACTGGTAAGCACTCGGCATGTTGTAATGCTGATTTATCAGTGGAGAACTAGCTACACTAACTAGCTACAGCTTTCCTGTTTCTAACTAATAGCTTATATAAGTTTATTTCTTTTCTTTTCTTTTTTTTTTTTTGCTGCAGCTGGCAGCCGGTGACCGATCACATCGACAGTAAGTTTGAGGATTACCTCAATGCAGAGTCGCGCGTCAACAGACGGCAGATGCCTGACAATAGAGTGCACTGCTGCTTGTACTTCATCGCCCCCTCTGGACACGGGTGAGCACTGCATCATACACACGCGCGCGCAGACACAAACATTTATTACTGATTGGGGTTTCCATCAACTTAGATAAATGCTGCTATGCTTGCAGCTATACATAACCTTTTATTTGGACCGAAAAACATTTTGTTAAAGCTGATGAGCAGAGTTGAGAGGACAGAGTTAGACCCAGTGTTAAGTGTCCAGTTCTTATTACTAATGATGCATTAATACCAATATTTTCAGAATGAGTAGATGTTTTTTGATACTTGTCAATTACGATTCTGACACTGAAATGAGTTTTAGGTTTAAGATGTTACGGCATTCAAACAGTATCTTTAATAGAGATCACAAGGACCTGAGGAAATTTGAATGTACAGAGGAATTTATTTTTTTCTCCGACCATTTTGCCCCGCCCACTCAAATTTATGATAATTTGCATAATATGCAAAGTGAGCTAGTCCTAGGATTTTTGCCCTATTTTCACAGGACAGGTGTCAAAGTACTCATCACAATCTGAATCTCCGTAATTATCAAAAATGTTGAGATTTGTAAACAACATGGCCGCCACATGCCAGATAGTGGGGCGGAGCTTGGAGCAAGAGCTGAGTACTGGGCAATATTTTTGTGAAGGGTGCTTAGACCCCTCAGATTGTGTTTACTTATTATTATTATTATTATTATTATTATTATTATTATTATATGCTTTTTATGATCTGTGAATTGTCCAGTCATGGTTCTGAACATATTGAGTGTCAGTGCAGATAAAATCTTAAAGGAAGGAAGACAATTCCACCTTCACTGAGCTGTGTAGATCCAGGAAGAGGCAGGAAAAGCGTTAGTGTAATTGTTCCTGTGTGTGTGTGTGTGTGTCCAGGAACACAGAGAAAAAGGAAGAACATGTGTAATTGTTCCGGCCTCTGTTTGTGTATGTGTGACCCGAGTGCTATTTTGGCATGTGTTCAGTGCTGGCTCAGTGTGTGTCTTATTTCAGCCGGACACACACAGCTGAACACACACAGGCCTCGTCTGTGCCAGCTGAAACAAAGGAAGAATTCACTCATGTGCCTTAAATCGTTGATTACTGAAGGCGCAGATGATCAGTGAGCAGGTTCCTTATGTCCTCATCTGCACCGTCCACTGTAGCATGGACAACACACGGCAGCAGGGGGAGAGCTAGAAGTGTGTGTGTGTGTGTGTGTTGCTTAGAGAAAGGAATCCTACTACTTCCTGAGGAAGAATTTCCACTCTAAACATGCGGCTATGAATAAATGCCAGGAGCCTTTCAGCACAAAGTCAGTACTTTTTGCTTTCTGTATGGCTGTCCACTATTAATGATCTCTTTTGACCACTCTTAACATGATATTTGCATTGAGTTGGTTTTTGTGATGCTTTTTCTTCTCCCTCCTTTGGGGTGAAAAGAGATTTAGTTAGAAAAGAGTGGTGCAATCATAAATTCATTAAGTAGTGCTTCAGGACAGTGAATGCTTCAGTGCGCTTCCCCAGAGGAATGAAAGTATGTGGCCTGGGACAACTCCTAACATGAGCAAATCATGACAGTTTTATATATATATAGTGTTTGTGTGTGGGCATGTATATATGTAGTTCCTCATCTCAGTAGTCTCATCTCAGATTCTACCATTTTTAATTCCCCAAAAAGAGAAAATCACATTATAGTTCCACTAAAATGCCTCTACATTTATAATCTAATCTACTTATGGAAAAGCTGGTGGCATTTTAGTGCCAAATTGTAATCAGAAATGAGTTTCACTTTATCTTTTTTTTTAAACTTTGGAGTAGCTTTATTTTTTTATTAGCTTTACTAACTTTTGAGTGGCTTCATCTACATGCCTACATCTGCAGGTCTCTAAATTCCTGCTGGATTTACAAAAGTTTCAGAAAGACAGATTTTCTTTGTACTCGAGTGCTTGCGTTCATCCCTAACATGCAAAGCGCGTTCCTGACACAGGCTCTGCGCAGACAGATCGGCCTGTCCTCCGTTTATACAGCAGCATTTCTTTTGTTATAATTGAATGATTAGTTTTAGTTGTCTTAAGTTATGGGTTTGTGTTGGCTCACATTCTTTATTTTTTATATTGTTTAATTAATGGCAATAATATAAAATACCTGTTTTTCATAAAATGTTCTCGATGGTATTCTTCGTCCCTGACCTAGCGAACTAGCATGAGGATGTGTTTTTGATAGATCTTCTATAAGTCCCTCTGAATAAGGTCTGTTAAACACTGTAAACATAATAAAAATAAGTAAATTAACTTCAACAGTATAATCCATATATAAAAGTGCAGTAATCCATGCTAATGAAATGATTTGAAGTCGAGAAGGTCGAGGTTTACATTAATTAGTCTTCTTAAGCGTAAATGTACACACACTCAGGAGCACGAGTAGAATGCGAATGTTTTTTCTGAATTTACAGGCTTTTCATGAATACCAAGTTTCTTGTGTAAACGATTATATGAACGATTATAAATTAGACCTAATGTCTTGAACACGAGGACATCTTGCAAGCTAGAACGGAGAAACACTGGTATATTCAGCTAGATGGCTAGTTAAGCGATATAATATTTCTTGATAAAGGAACAAAGAGTCTGTAGTAAATGAGGTGTTGGGATTAAAAGAGGGAAGAGTCGCAGTTTACAGTTACAGCATTACTGTGCAGGATACATGAACCAACTGGAGCTCATTATATTCAAATGTAGATTTAAAACACAAAAACGGGAAGTGGTTAATGAATGAGACGAACATCAGCAGCAGCCGAATGAGTCGTTTGTCCACTGGGTATCAATGAATAAAGAGCTGACACACATGATCCGTGTGTCCTGAGGGGCTCGGCTAATGACCTGTCCACCGCTGGTTACAGGCTCCTGGCTCAATTTACACAGAGGATCAGATCTTTACAGACCCGCCCCTGCGTCATGCACCGCAGCGGGACTTCAGCCAGAATCTAAAACCGTGAAGTGACCCACTGACGCTCTCGATACGTCTCTCTGTGTCTCACACTCTGAAAGTATTTGCCCTGTCTTCCTGTTTCAGACTGAAGCCACTGGACATCGAGTTCATGAAGCGGTTACATGAAAAAGTGAACATCATCCCGCTCATCGCCAAAGCCGACACACTGACTCCAGAGGAGTGCCAGCAGTTCAAGAAGCAGGTTTGTGTGTGCACCACATGTGGCCAGATGTGAAATTATAGTAAGAAGTAATATTTTTCATAAATTCAGTATAAAAGTTTTCCATCGAATCACTCAAAAAAAAAACCTCAAAATTGTACTGCAACATAATTTATCTCCATATCGTATCATAGTG
The DNA here is from genome assembly GCA_022758105.1 of Pangasianodon gigas. NCBI lineage: Eukaryota > Metazoa > Chordata > Actinopteri > Siluriformes > Pangasiidae > Pangasianodon > Pangasianodon gigas. Next base: position 4,872,452 of record CM040482.1, on the reverse strand, counting down.
TCCAATCATAGTCTAATCTGAATTCTTCAGCTGACATGAAATAATAAAAACAATACTCTTCTTATTTTAATAAAACATCATTTAAATGGGAGATAAATCCATTCTGTATGAAATCAGTCATCACTTCTGTACATTCTGATCACAACAATCTGACTAGTTTAGCGTCTGATCGACGGTCACACGCTTAGATTAGACTATGATTGGACACTATGATACGATATGGAGATAAATTATGTAGCAGTACAATTTTGAGTTTGTTTGTTTTTTTCCAGTGATTTGATGAAAAACTTTTATACAGAATTTTCCAATAACATTTTTAAAGAATGAAGTTTCACACCTTTTCAGTGATACACTATTTAATTAATTATTTAATTTCGTAGACAACTCGATTTTATTTATTTATTTGTTTGTTTATTTGTTTATTTATTTTGTTCAGAATATACTAAACCACCAAGACTGAATTAGAGCAGGAACAAGAACAAGTTTAACAAAAACTTTTTGGATATTCTACAGTCTGAATTTTATGTTATCTATTTGCATTACATCTTTGGCCCCTGCTGTGGAGAAATAAAGTTAAAAAGCGACCAGAGTTAGTCGTTCGTGGAATGAAGTGGAATGACACCAAACTTACGTACATTTTGTCACTGAGTTTTTATTAGCTGACACAAATTATGTAATGTCTTGTTATGCCTCTTTCTTTGACGTGATTAAGCTGAGTTTACGCAGTGATTAGCGGGACATGCCACATTGCTGGATTTACAGTTTGGAAGCTTTACAGGAATTTGCACGAATATACACAGACGTGCAGAGAACGGGTGACTAACGTGCACAAACGCACAGATTTCACCCTACTGCAGTGCCTTATCTCTCTGTTCACTCATCCTTACACTGTGCACAGATAATGCGAGAAATCCAGGAGCACAAAATCAAAATCTACGAGTTTCCCGAAACGGACGACGAAGAGGAGAACAAGCTAGTGAAGAAGATTAAGGTTTGTGTTTGCTCACCACACAGATAAATCTTGCACTCGAGTTTTAATTTTATTTACACACCGGAGTTGGAAATGACGCACGTGCTGTAATGCGATCTCTTCTCAGGATCGGCTGCCGCTGGCCGTCGTCGGCAGTAACACCATCATCGAGGTGAACGGGAAGCGTGTGAGAGGGAGGCAGTACCCGTGGGGTGTGGCTGAAGGTACCACAGAGTCTGGATTTTAATTACACACACACACACACCCACACCGTTTTTCTCTGTGACACCATTATCTATAAAATACATATCAAACAAAAACATTCACTTGCATTCCTGATCACTGGTCCCTCTCAATCTGATTAAAAATAAACTGAGAATGATTTAATGCACCGTTTTTCAACATGGTGTGTGCAGCAGTTAGAGCGTGTGCACGTGTGTGTGTGTGTGTGTGTGAGGGAGAGTGTGTGTTGAACGAGTGTGTGCGCGAGAGTGTAGGAGGATGGTAGTGAAAGCTAACAGATCCCACAGCAGCAGGATGTGAGAGGATTTGCGTGCCTCACACACACAGGAAGCTCGTGTACAGCTGTGTGAACGAGCGTTATAACACTTTCACCTGCTCACAGATGCTTCATAAAGACGTTATATGCAACACGCTGCGCTGTTAAAGGGAGCGAGCGAGTCTGCTCGTTGTAACACCATCTGACACCTGGTGGATGTTTTACTCGTCTTTGGAGCTCTCAAACGTTTGCAAGGATTTTAAATTACACCACAGGTTTATAGAATAAACAGTAACACAGTGGTAGTTTGGAAACCTTAGAAAGACAATGTGAAAAGAAAACCATGCTTGTTTATGAATTAAAAGGCTGGACTGGTTTTATTTATTTAGGATTTTATTTGATATTGAAAAGCAGCCAATTCAGAATAAACTTTGCATGGATGATGATGATGATGATGATGAGAGGTGAAACATGATGTTTTACTGATTAATTTGATTTTTTTCCCCGTGCATACACCCATGCTGACAAAACTTAGAGGATGTTTCGAGGCATTTAGAAGTCATTGCAGTTTAACTGAATATTATGGAAAGCAATAATTGTATCCTTTGTAGCGTTAGACAGAATAAAGTACACTTTAAACTCGCTTCGCCGTGCACCAGCACATTCCACATTTATTAAACTTATTTTAACTTCACAACATCGTCACGAGGCGGGGCGCTAACTTACAGTGTGGTTAACTAGTTAAAGTTACCATGACATCACAGTTAGTCGGATTAATGAAACAAAATGGCTTTGAATTGGCTAAGCTACTGTTTTCCGAGAGAGGGAGAGAGAGCAAGTGGTCACGCGTTGGATGATTATTATTGTTACATGTAATTATTATTATTATTATTATTATTATTATTATCTGTAATTAAAGTTTATTCAAACAGCCAATCAGATCCCATTTAGCCGTTTACCTTTCAGAGTTCAACCAATGAGATCAACTGTTGCATGATGTTGTATGAAGCATCTCAGCCAACCGTATCTTTTAAACTGCAGGGCAGCATAACACACTCGGAGTAAAGCGCTATCAGCCCTCTTCCTCATACATGAGCTCACAGACACCTACAATTGGCTAGTGTCGCTGTGATTGACAGAGGAGAGAGAGTACGCCCCTCCCACCCAGAGAGCACAGCCAGTTTGACTCTCTTGGTTCCCGGCCATAGAGGGCTGTGGTGCCATCGGGATTTGAACTTGGGATCTCCGGATGATGGTGGGAACGCCACTCAAGAGCGAAGCGTCTCGGATTTTACAGGCATGCAGGGAAAAAAATTCTTCATTTTGCAGCACCAAGACATTTACCATGACACTGGGGTAAAATAGTGCACATGACGTGTTATCTGTGAAACTGATCGTTTGTGAGGCGGTGATACGTTGACGAGGATGGTCCTACATCTTTTTGTCTTAAATTGCGACATGTTTGTGCAAAACTGAATCCATGGAACAGTTTTTAGACTTGTCCACAGTGAGTGTGTTTTGATGTAATGCAGTGACCAAAGAACAAAAATGACACTCTTGTGATTACTATTTAGTCAATTTTTTTATTCCTTATTTGTAGAAATAACCTGGAAGATATGTAGAGCATGATAAAAAAAAATAATAATAATAATGCATTGAACAAAAGTGTATTAATTTGCTGAGAAAACCCGTTTGGAAAACAGACTTTTGGTCCAGAATGCTTGATTGTGTTGGGATGCGCCTCCCGTCAGTCATTTTATAGACACGCTACTCTACGGGCCACCATAGAACCATTGGGGCGGAGCTTCGTGAACATGGGCGGGAATCATTCAAACGTCAAATCCACCTAACTGTTAGAGACCTCATCTTTGGGAGGTAAAAAGTCTAATGTTACTTGATGCACCTTTAAAATATCTTACTTACTATTCATAATTAATAATCAAATATTTAAAAACATATTTGACTCGTTCTTAGTCTTGATTTCAGGTCTTTAATAAAATTTGGGATGTGGTTCGAACACTTTGATTGATGGATGAGGTGGAATTTAATTTCCATATTATTAATTTTGTATTATTTTCTGGTCATGGCCGTTATTTTCAGCACAGGGCGTCAGGTTGATTTGGTTGGTGGTCGAATTTGTCGAGCTGTAGTTGGGTTTGGATTCAGAAACTGGTGCTGTGGGTCGGGTCGGGATCAGACAGAACATTTACATGTTTAGTCAGGTGGTGTTTAATTTTTCAATCTGTCTACTCTTTCATACATTTGGGGTTGGGATTGTGCTGCCAGGTTTCTGTTCCAGTAACCGCTCTTAGTACTGGGGCAGAGTACATGTCATGGCTGATTTTGCCTTCCGTATCCGAGCCAAGCTGAGACACGAAACACTTTAGCTGATGCAGTTCTTAAACTGTAGCGCTCACTGGCTTACAAATCCATCTCTGAGGAATCACTTATCGGTACTACTGTCTGCATCCTTATGCGTGTTTTCATCACTCCCTCAGGTCTATATAAACATTTCTGCAATGATACACCAGACGTGTGTGTGTGTGTGTGCGTGGAATTGGCCTTGAATGACTGAGATGGTTTTGACAGGAGGCATGTGGGTGGGGAAACAACGAGGTGGTTTTGGCCACTAGTCAACTATCCTACGCATTCAGACACACACTGACAGAAGTTTTGGTGATTTCTTCTGCCATCTTCTGGATGTGGAGTGTACTGCAAAGAACCATTGCCTCTCAAGCCCTGATTTACACCTTCATTCATGTTAACATGCCTTTAACTGAGATGTGAAGTCAGGTGTAAGGTGTAAAAGAAAGCTGTACTGTGTGATCACATCCGACAGTCAGTCAGTTAAACTCACTCCAGATTGTACACCACATTTGCATCATGTCTTGCATGTTTTGTTTGTTTGTTTGTTTGTTTGTTTGTTTGTTTGTTTGTTTTTGCCCCCTCTAACTGACAAATCCCAGCTCCTGCTCTGTGATTGGCTAGTAGTTGCCACTCACAGGCAGTCCAACATTTAGACCAGGGGTATTCAGCTAAAATTTGTGAAGAAATGACAGAAAATTCCTTACTTATAAAGATCATGACTGAATTGCGACAACAAATGTGTTACAGTTTAATCCTTAAGTTTTAGCGATTAGTTTATAGCTATAAATAAGACAATTTCACGTGGTGATGTTTCGTAGTGGTTCTTCACATTACTGTTTTTGACTAGATGAATAGATTCAACAAAAGAGACGTGTTTCGACACGAGGAGAACAAACACACATTTCTCAGTCCATTTTGTTTTCGTTGTCGATGACGTAAGTTCACCAGAGATGGTAACCTCGAAGCTAGTACGAAGCCAAGCACATAACATTTAAATCAAACCAGTGATTTTCACATTGATTAGTATACTATTTCATTTGTGTTTAACTAATATATATATATATATATATATATATGAGAGAGAGAGAGAGCGCTACTTTTAAAAAAAATAAAATGCTGGCAGTGCACGCCCGCAAGTGAAAAACTACAAATGTCTTGTCGCTTCCTAGTGTGAAAGAAAGCTCAGTGTTGCTGTGGATCATTAAACGGCTGCCATCAAACCTCCATCTTGTTATAAGTTTGGCAGAGAGGGTAAATAAAATTAAAAATCGATGAAAGTCTGTGAAACTCTTTCCTGTCTGACCTGATGTCTCTAGCCATGTAGCTGATCGATGAGCTGCCTTCAGCTAAATAAACGCATGTGACTGGATAAACAGAGGAACTGCTCTAGAAAGTAGTCGTTGAACAGCAGCCGCTCATTTCAACATGTTTATCGGCTCTGTTATTGTATTTTTTTTTTCCCCAAGTACTCGGTTAGGTTCTCTGAAACACTTTCCCTGGGTCCACATCTGGACCACGTTCTGCCAGTTTAGGCATTCACATAGCTGTTCTCATTACTTACTGCTGTAGCAAACAGTATTATTGGTTTCACTATTCTTGCTTAAACATTCAAGGCTACATTGATAACGTATTCTATAATTACACACGCAACTCTGCTTAAAGCCGCACTTAAAACCATACTCAGATCTCATTTAAATAACAAGATATTATTCATTCATGTAATTCAGCTGTCTATTTCGTTGTCAGTGTTTTTTTAATTAAAGCAAAATGTTACACCAGTGACTTTGTGAAGAGTTCCGACCCCCAAACCAACCATTTTGATGCTTGTGTTTTTCAGTTGAGAACGGAGAGCACTGTGACTTCACGATCTTACGAAACATGCTTATCAGGTACGTTACCACTGAACCAGCTGCTCACATCTGGAGTGGCTTCGTCATTCATTTTGGGAGATCCTACATACTTCTCTGAAGCCACAGCTATCACTGGCAATAACAAAACACATACAAAATATTCATGCATAATATATTCTGACTTGATTATAACTACTAGCCAAAAATACAAAGTCAGACATGTCTAGATTTTGTCTGTAGATCAGTAGAAAGTGTTGCAGATGACATCGTGAAGCTTTTTCGTTCACAAGCAACCAATCTGCCGTTTTCTTTTACTGCTTATTACAACAAGCGAGAAACATGCTTTCTGTTATCGCCAGCCATGAAGCTTACCTCTAACTGTTAAAAAGCATCAGGCTTTTTATTTATTTTTTATGTTTTTTTAAGAACGGCTATTAAATCCTGTTTCTTGCTCTGCAGAACCCACATGCAGGACCTGAAGGACGTGACTAATAACGTTCACTATGAGAACTACCGCAGCAGGAAGCTCGCTGCCGTCACCTACAACGGAGCGGACAACAACAAGAGCAAAGGCCAGCTCACCAAGTGAGTGTGTGTGTGTGAGTGTGTGTTCAGTGTAATAATGTGTAACAAATGTTTAGCGCTGTCAGGCAATATGATGATATGATAATAACATATTTATTTTTTCCCCATGTGACTCTGACTGTGTTGATATATGAAATTTTTTTTTTTTTTTTTTACACAAACCAGGATACTGTGGCGTACTGTATATCTTGATGCGATGTTTTGCCATATTGAAACCTCTCTACAGTCTTTTAGTTAGTTAATAACTATTTAGTTTATTAGTTAAGTCAGGCTCCTACAGCCGCGTCTTAACAAGCGTAGCGTGTGGCTTCCTCACAAGCATCCGCTACCCGTAGATCACTGAAACACCGCACTAACACTAACTCCACATTCACCAGCTGCCCTCCATCTACACCTGAGACGTTCAGCAGCATGCTAAAGTGTGTGTTTTTGTTCTTGTTTTTAGATTTGAGACAGGTGATGGCATGTAAGTGGCACGCTCCAGTTTCACCCACAGCACTGTACCCTGTTCTGCCTGTCCTGTTTCTGCACTTGTGTTATTTCCTTTCTCTCCGCTCCGCTCAGTGTTGTGGCACCAGTCACAAGCTCAGAGTCTGTCAGACGGTGACCGGGTGCGGGTGGAGGGTTGGGCCTGCTCAGGCTCCGGGTTAATGAGTGGGCGTGGAAATGAGTTACGCATAAAGGAGACTTTTAATTAACACATAAAGAACTAAAAGGTAAAATGATCAGGCCATGAGATCGGAGCATGAGATTTGAATACGTCATGTATATTTTCCGGAGCAATAAATCACTCTGGAGTATGAGACGTTCTCAAGATGCACCAAATCCAAAGCAGAGTATCCATATCAGAGCCGATATTAGTGTTTCTATGGTAACAGCTTACACGGGGACTTATGGTGGACGCTCCACATAAACAGATTTTAAAAACATTATAGAAGGAGTCTCCAGTGTCAGCACTTTGTAACCAAGGTTAAGGTCTGACTTTTAAGTTTTGCGACATGAGAAAATCTTCATAATGCGAGCTTTGCGATTTCTCGGGAGCTGCATTTTTTTTGTCTTATTAACTTTGAGAGCGAAAAAAAGAGAGGCAGGGAACGACTGTTTATAGCTAAGCGATGACAGGAACAAACAAGCGATGTTTTGTGGACGTTCCATAACTACAAATGGATAAAAAGTATGATGTGATTTTTTTAAAATAAATTAAAAATTGTATTTGTTGTCAAATGGCTGTGGTGTAAGAGGAATAAAACACTTCAGGATGTGCTGGAAATGAATCGACTTCAGGGCGAATAGAAGTTTTTCTTTTGGCAACAATTTGCTGATTTCTGCTGCTGTTTTTGTTTAGAATGACAAAATTGTGGCTTCTCTTTTGCTTAGAAAAATAAAGCTCTTAAAGCTTAAGCCAAAGCACCTGCTAGAGAATAAGAAAGTTTTTTGTTTCCTTCCCTGATAAATGAAGCTTAATATGAAATTCTGAGCTTGCTTAAGCTGCTTTGGAGATGAACAATCAGACAGACTGTTTAAATCCATCATCACGCACTCAGACCATTCTGGAAACTGTAAGATTTTTGCCGCTAACCCTGCTGCAGCTTGCGTAATTAACACTGAGGCTGGAAGGAAGCTCTGGTGTTTAGCTCTGGGTGGTAAAATGACGGGTCTCACTCTTTCCTCTGCCTCTGTCTGGCTCCTCTCAGGTGCTTTCTCTGGGGCTTTAAAGCTCTCTGTTCATTTCTCTATTGATGCAAACTGCTAATTGTGTGTATCTGTGCATCTGCCTGTGTGTTTTGCACTTGTGTGTGTGTGTTTGTGAGAGAGCAGGAGTCCACTGGCGCAGATGGAGGAGGAGAGGAGAGAGCACGTGGCTAAGATGAAGAAGATGGAGATGGAGATGGAGCAGGTGTTTGAGATGAAGGTGAAGGAGAAGCTCCAGAAGCTGAAAGACTCTGAGACGGAGGTAAGAAGCCTGATATTTATTTATCCGCAGCAGCACTGAGCCGACCTTCACACTAGTTGCTCGTGTTGTGTGTAGTTTTTAATTTGTGATTGTGCCAGTGAGAAGCAGAGTAGACGCTACGTCTGTGTTTCTACAGCTAACTAGTTAAACTCAAAATAACTACCACACTAATCAGTGTCACAGCTTACACACAAGGCTTCATACTAGCTCTTTATTTCTTTCCTCTCTTACTTTCCCCTCTCCATTTTCTTCCTTTCCTGTTCTCCCTTTCCTTTCTTATTTTTCTTCCTTTTCTTTTTCATTTCCTTTCCATTCATTTTCTTCCGTTCCTTCCCTTTCCCTTCTTTATTTCATTTCCGTTCCTTCCCTTTCCCTTCTTTATTTCATTTTCTTTTTTAAATTCTTTTGATCATTTCTTATGCTTTCTTCATTTTCACCCTTTTCTTTCCATTTATTTTCTTCCTTTGCTTTTTTCCTTTCCATTGCTTTCTTCATTTCCTTTTTTTTTTTTTTTTTTTTTTTTTTTTTTTTTTTTTTTTTTTTTTTTTTTTTT
>CM040482.1:4844983-4863574 GCA_022758105.1 Pangasianodon gigas | reverse complement strand
ACACACACACACACACACACACACGCACACACACACGCTAGAATTTGTATTATCCTTCTGAGGACCATGCGAGCACTGACCATCATAATTATAGCATCTTAAACCTTTCACCTCATCTCATGAGTTATTTATTTCTGTCTGTATCTTTCTGTGTTTATGAGGACATGTGACTGTGATTGTGGATGTCCCAAGAACTGTTTTATAATTAACCTAAATTCACTAAACGTCCATTTTATGTGCATGGGAAGAGCGCCATTATTTGAAAGTAATGTAGTCTTACGACACTAAGGTTGTAAAGCTCTTATTTTCAGCACTAACTCTGTTTCTGTTGTCATAAAACTCAGCTGAGTTTAAAAGCAGAAGCTTGGTCTGTTTTGCTTAGCAATCCATTCTGTATAATAAAATGTATAATTTAATTGCAATATTGTCATCTATGATAAAGCCAGATATTTAGAAAAACAAATGTAGAGAGCTCAGGATAAATAGAGTGCTAATACAAATAAAAATGCATTAATGCATTTCTACTGATGTTAAACTTTGACAGTGAAAGGGACAGAACTTCGTTGTTGTTGTTTTTGCCAGTGGCTTGATGCTGTCGGTATCAGGAGTGAGAAAGAAGACTTTTCAGTGCCAGATCTAGAGTGATGTGGTGTGGATGAGCATCAGGATTCTCTAGCGCTTCTAACGCTTCTGCCTCTCGTTCCTCCGAAATTTTAACAAATTAAATTAAAACTGAAGTCACAATCCGTGGTGTTTCTTATTGTCATTTATATAGTGTAGTTTATACAGTGTATATTTATATAGTTTATATAGTGACTGCTCAGAGGATGCTTCACAAACATTATTCAAGTTGTGTTTCAAAATGCTAACATTAAACAGATTTTTTTAAGGTGTCTTGATGCAAGAAATCAACACACACCTGCTAGCCAATCAGAAATGAGTATTTTTTTTTTAATGGCTGTAGTATAGTAAATTAATTTCTTTTGGATTGGCTGTCAGTCAGATGATTAACAGATTATTAGCTCAGTCTCATGTTGTGATTGGTGTGAAATTCAAACACTAGTCCAATTACAATTCCCATGTTTTTCATTTTAGATAAAAACATGTTACTCTTCTCGATTCTGATTGGTCAGAAAGAGTTGATTAATTTTCTTTAACAGCACGGCTTGGATGGTAGTCCTGACTCCAAGGTTCTAACACAATATCATTTCTGTAGTAACAATAAGACTAATAACAAACAACTAAGAAAACCTGCAGAAATGTTTATTTAACATTAATGGAAGGAGTCTCCAGTGTCAGCACTTTGTAACAGTACTTTTTTTTTTTTTTTTTTTTTTTTTTTTTTTTTTTTTTTTTTTTTTTTTTTTTTTTTTTTTTTTTTTTTTTTTTTTTTTTTTTTTTTTTTTTTTTAACACTTCATGACAGAGAGGTTTGAGCAAACTGAGGAAATTTGTTTACAGCTGCTATAACATAAATGATAATGGGAACTAAAACAGCATTCCACAGCATTCAGTGTAATTATAAACAGCTAAAAAAAATATGGTGCCATTATTAAGTTTTCAATAAAAAACACTTAGTGTTAGCAAATTGCTGTGGTATAAAAGAGGAAAAAACACTTTGGGATGTGCTATTATTGGAAAATAATCAACGTCAGGGTTGTAACTGTAACTTTGCTCCATCACACCACTCCACTGTTGATTATTTTCCTCTAACAGCATGCCCCCAAGTGTTTTATTCCTAACACATTGCTTACCCAAACAAAATAATTAACACTGAGACGATTGACACGCTTTAACTTGCTATTTTCTTCCAAGCTTTATTTTTCTTCGTAATGTGTCATTTAGTGAGAGGTCGTGTGTGACACAATAAGATCAAACCACTGTTTTGCTGCAAGCTGGGATACTGGGTTAATTTCAATACTCATGCCGTGGATTTATCACATTGTTCCATGTCGATTTTTTTTCTTCTTAGGACTTTGGAGAAAAACAAGAAGAAGAAGATCTTTTAAAGTGTTTCAACCACCACGATGTACCAATTGCCAACGATGCCAGCCTGGACTGTCTGTCGGTCAAGCATAACGAAATATCCCCACCCTCTGTGTGTGTGTGTGTGTGTGTGTGTGTGTGGTGAAAGGACAGCTTCAAGTTTACAGAAGCAAGAGAGGAGGAGGGCATCCTCTTCAAGTCCTGCACTTTTCCTCAGTTTTACTCGCCCTTACCTTATTTTGATCCTCTCGACCTCTGTCTGCATCAGAATTGCCGCAAAGTGTGTGTGTGTGTGTGTATGTGATCTTACACGGTCACCGTCCAGCAGCGGATACACACAGCCACCATGATAATTAGTGAAGAAATCTCTGTTTCAGGGCTGAGCAGTATGACGTCAGTAGATCACAAGACATGAAGGCTTTTTTTAAAACACACAGTATATACAACAGGTTCATGAACAAAGTGCAGAAAAACTTCACATTTAAATCCTATTCTTAAAAATAAAACTACACTTACAGTGATAGTTAGAAAAATGATAAGGAAAAGAAAGAAAAATAAAGCAACTGGTTAAATAATAGTTTTGTTTGTTGTAAGAGTCAGTGTTATAAAAACAGTGATACCCTCGATACTCCCAGAAAAGCGTATCGTGAGGGATTACATAACGTTATCGTTATTATATCGTCATATTGCCCAGCCCTTCCCCACGTCCTATTCCTCCATCCCCTCGTTTTTCTTTTCTCTCTGTACCGATGTGTAGTCCAGAGAGCCGCTCTTCTTTTCCCTCAGACACGCCGACAGACTCAAATTCGAAATGACCGAAAGGCTGCAGTACACCTCAGGCCATTTATTCATTTTGTTAATTTTTTTAAAAATAAAAAACAATTAAAAAAAATGTGGCTTTAAATTTTTTTTCTTCTTTCTCTCTAAGAAATGTTAAGCTCTTCCATTTTGTGTAATTTAAGTTATCTAGCCTCGGACCGCATTGTATAACTTTTTTTTTGTTGTTGTTGTTGTTTGTGTAACATTTCATTACTTTTGTTTTGGTCTGTTTATTACGTGTTCTTATATATTCGCCCTGCTACAGTGCTTTACGGAGATGCTGCTTTAATTTACCTTGATCAGCATGTCATAATCTGGACCCTGAGCTTGCGTTTGAATCCTCATGGACACATTTACACCCTGCATTAACGTACAGCGCGTATCCGGTAGGGTCGGTTCAGGGTCATGGTGTATGATCGGACCGGTACCTCACTGGCGACCTTTTAAAAACTTCAAAAAGGTTCTGTGGACAGATGAGATCAACAATGGTAACGGACAACACTATATTTGGAGGCAAAATAGGCACTGCACACCAATACATCATTCCAGCTGTGAAGCATGGTGGTGGGTGTATCACTTGCTTCACATTGCTTCACCTTTTCAAAATTAGCTTTGTTAGCCTAATAAAAATGATGATGATGATGGATCTTGTAAAGGAGAACTTTCTCCTGTGCTCACACCTGCCTCAGATCTGATCTCATCCCGGTCGCAATACATGCTGACCCTGTCTGTTTGTTTGTTTGTTTTTAAAGTGGTTAAATGCTGTCTGATGATAACCGAATCACTGAAACACGTTAACGCACGGTGTAAATGTGCCTGTGCTGGTGTGATGCTGTATAAGACCTGTTCTTGAAAATGTAGGTTTAAGTGGATTTAAGCAGAACTGCTCATACATCCGAATACAGTTATGCGTCACTTTTGGAAAATCACATAACATTAATGAGCACGCTGCAGCCGTATGACGATTTTATTCCCCACAGCTTCTCCTTTTCTCTAGTGAGTTATCTGGTAGTGAGCTGTTACTGCAAGGCCTCAGTCACAAAGCACGGTTACTCTGAAGGCTTTTGCAGAACAGCTACAACCCTGCAAGCCAATTTAACCCCCTGCCCCCCCTCCCCAAAATATCTCTTTGGTATGATCCAGATTGGCGCTCGCTGCTTATTGGCTGATTGGAGCAATGAGTGTGAGCTCCTGCCCACAGCTGGCCGTTCTCTCACCCACAATTATTAGCTTTCCTTTATGTACTGCACCTATATATTTTTTAAAAATTTGTTCTCTTTTTTTCCATTTTTATTGTACAAAGTCACATAATAAAACTGTGATGATGAACTTAACAGTGCACTGTGTAGTCGTACATTTTTATCATGTTTTTCTTCACTTCCTTTCTACAATATTATTACAGCAGTGCCATTGGTAATAATAAGTAAGTAAGCAAATACATTTAAAACAACAAAAATTGACCAAAGTACTGTAGATAGTAAAGAGCATAGAAATTATAAGTATAAAAAAAAACAAGCAAATAAAAACACAGAACATATAAAACACTCACATGAGGAGAAATATACATGAGACAGCCATACTGATTAAAAGTGGTAAAAGTGTGTTTTATAATTTTAATTTAATATTTTTAAATATTAAAACAATTTATATAAATGTATATAAATTTAATTTTTATGATTTTATCATTTGTGAAAATGATATATAATCATTTCAGACTAAAATTAAATTTAATGTTTTACATAAAAGACTAAATTAAAAAGTGATTGGAAAAGATCATTTTCTTTTTTCTGTTGCCCTTTTTTTTTTTTTTTAGTTTTGAACATCCAGTGTCTGTTTTATGTGCAAACTGAAGGTCAAGTCTGCCTCTTAACCAACATACAGTATCATTATTGACCTGCAGGGGGTGGTATTTACACTCCAAGCCAAACGCCATCATTCTGGTGGATGTTACAATGATCGCAGTGTCGTGTTGAATAGTTCAGTTTTATTAGATTTAACAGTACAGAACAAACAGTCATGAGAAAAACATCTACTAAAACCTAAGTGTAGTATGGGGACTATGTGCTTTTATTTTGACATGCAGCTTACACAGTGTTAAACTGGAGACTGTCTTTATATGTAACTACATTAGCCTCATGTGCAGACACCGAACACGTCCTGGCTGAATAACTGGACATTTTTTTCCTCAAAATGTTTCTTTAAACTCATTGTGGTTCCATCAGGTTGGAAATCTTTTGAGTTTGAGACCCACCAACACACACACACACACACACACACATGTTGAAAGTCAGCAGGTGACATGACTTTTCGTTCTGCTCTCTGATTGGTCTGCTGCTCTCCCAGTAATGCTGTCACAGTATCTGGCAGGAGTGCAAGTTACAGATCAGAGCTTTCTAGATATTCTGGGTCAACAGCACACAGGGCATGTTGGGCATGTTGTCCGTCTGTCTACTGTCTGACCTCATGTAGTCGAGGTCGTATGGTGGTTTTCAGTTGTTACATTGCCGTAGTTTTATCAGATTTTAAAGAGGCCAATGAGAAATTTATTTAGATACACCAAATGGATAATTATCTGCACCCTACAGTTGCAAGAAGTAGTTTGTAAACCCTTTAAAAACCCTGATTTCATTACTCACAGGTTTGTAAAAGACTATCTGGATGTTCCACAGTGCTTCTGGTGCAAGGTCCTGTGGACAGATGAGGTCAAAAATAGAAATGGACAACTCTATATTAGGCTCTGCACACCAACAGCAAAACCTGTTTCCAGCTGTAAAGCATGGTGGTGGGTGTATCGCTTGTTTCACACTGAGGGAACACAAAATTTAATCTAAAAAAAATTGTATCAAGAAATTTTTAAAAAATAAATAAAAAATAGAAGTTGGACTATGCAATAAGACAGTGACCCAAATTCAGGGTTTTCAGAAGAAAAAAAAAATGTTTTCCCAAATGTCTATTAATGAGCTGAAAATGTAGGAAAGGAACACTCTAAAATTCCTCCTCATCACGGTCCAAGTGATCAGCAGCTACGGGAAGATGTTTTTTTTATACTCCTTTATGTTTATTATATTCCTTTGGACTTCCTATGATAGAGAGGATTCATTGTAAGCACTTAGCAAGATTTTGATCTGTGACTAAGCTACTGATTCAGATAATTAGCCGACTTCACAGACGTAAAGGTTATAATATCATATGCCCCCTGGTTATAATATCATAAAATACAGCTTGTGCATTACAATTAGCCTGGATTAGCCACAGTGTGAACAGATAGCCTCATAATGCTCATCACTTAAACCAAACCACAAAAGTGCCAAGGGCATGTCTTGATTTGGGTGTTAGTTAATTTTACCAGAGTTCGACTGACATGTTCACACCTGTGCAAACATACCAAACCCATGAGACAAAAAAGTGGTCAAAATGATCCAGATCTGAAAGCACTCATAGTCTCTCTCTCTCTCTCCCTCCGTGTGTGTCTCTACTTTCTACTGAGAACAATTACATTTACTCAATTGCCTGATGCTTTCATCCAAATCAACTTGCAAGTGATGCATGTCTCACATCGACATGTTTCACTGTACTGACAATTCTGTCAAGAAATGTTCCACTGTGTAAATATACTGTATAAGCACAATACATGAAGACATTTTCATAATACACAATGTGTATTATGTGCCAGATCAGTGCTTTTTCAAATATTTACAAAAAATTACACTATGCAGCCAAAATTATGTGGACACCTGACCATCACCTGACCATCACACAAAACAATGTGCTTGTTTTCATTCTTTACAAAACCATGGGCGTTAATACATTGTTGGTACCCCTTTGCTGTTATAATAAGCTCCACTCTTCTGGGAAGGCTTTCCACTAGATTTTGGAGCGTGGCTGTGGGGATTTGTGTTCATTCAGCTACAAGAGCGTTAGTGAGATCAGGTACTGATGTTGGTGAGGAGGTCTGGGGTGCAGTTGGTGTTTCAGTTCATCCCAAAGGTGTTCAGTGGGGTTGAGGTCAGGGCTCTGTGCAGGACACTCGAGTTCTTCCACTCCAACCTTCACACACCATGTCTTCATGGAGCTCGCTTTGTGCACAGGGGCATTGTCATGCTGGAACAGGTTTGGGTTTCTTAGTTCCAGTGAAGAGAAATTGTAATGCTACAGCGTACAAAGACATTCTGTACAATTGTGTGCTTCCAACTTTGTGGCTACAGTTGGAGAAGAATCACATATGGGTGTGAAGGTCAGGTGTCCACATACTTTTGGCCTTATAGTGTAATTTACCAGGAAAACAAGTAGTATAAAAGTTAATGTCCATTATTTGTTTTCTTTTCTCTGACCGCACTTTCAGAGTCGGCAGGTGATATGACTTTTCGTTCTGCTCTCTGATTGGCCTGCTGATTTCCCAGGATATCAGCATGACCAATCGGAGCTGAATGTTGTCCCCGTATTTGGCAGGAGCATACGATTTCTAGATATTCTGGGTCAACAGCACTCAGGGCATGTTGTCTTACCCTTGGAATGAACTGACAAGCGCTTGCTCTTTCAGATCTATTTTGCGATAGATTTCTAGTGAGTGTTGGCAGCTCAGTGGTTAAGGTTTGCTTTAGTGACCGAGAGGTTGTGAGGTCACATTGTAAGCCACTGTTGGACTGACTATTGATTTCTCTTTTAAAATTAAATGACCTGCTTAAGACATCAACTCTGAATATTGCCCTGTGTGTGGTTCATACTTATTCATGTAGATAAATAAGATTATGATGTTATCTGACCTCTGGTATTGCAGGTTTATGGTGTTTTCAGACTTTGTTCAACTCTTAAGTTATGAAATTTTTACCAGATTGTGAGAAATAAGAAAACTGTTAGCACAATCAAGGCTTTATTTATGTGCATTTATGTGATAATTAGCTGCACCTTACAGTTGCAAGAAAAAGTTTGTAAACCCTTTGAAACTATGTGGATTTCTACATTAATTAGCCACAAGTTTCTAAAAGACTGTCTGGATAATCCTCAGTGCTTCTGGTGCAAGTTTCTGTGAACAGATGTGATCAAAAAAGGAAAAGGACAAGACATTGTTTCAAGGGAAAAGGGGCGCTGAACACCAACACCAAAACCTCATTCCAGCTGTGAAGCACGATGGTGGGTGCATCGCTTGCAATCACTGAGGGAACACTGAATCCAAAAGTGTATGAAGAAATTTTACAGGAGAATGATGCACAAGTAGAATGGTTTTAAAAAAGAAAAAAAAATTAACACTTAGTGGTAACATTTTTCTTTACAATTTTCTTTTCTTTGCATTTGTGATTTTTTTAGCGAAATGGCAACCAGACTGAGTTTGGAGCAAAGAAGAAAGGTGTGTAATTAAGGTAAAGGTAGCCATGGCGGTTGTGCCATGTAAGTGTTAACATTTTATAATCACCCTGTGTCCGGACCTTAATCCACTTGAGATGCTGTGGCATGACCTGAAGACGTATGACCTGAAGAAGTGTTCATGCAAGAAATCTCACAAATATTGAGCTGAAATGGTGTTGCAGGGAGGAACGGTCTAAAACGTTTCCTCCCATTTGTGCAAAGAAACATCTGTTGGAGGTTCTTGCTGCTAAAGAAGGTTCTACTCTAATAACGTGTTATTAGTTTAGGCAGAAATGTGTTTGATGGCTCAGACCTGAGAGAAAGTCTGATCTTATGGAGTTTTATTCAGCTTTGAATAAAAGTAGAGTTGTGTCTTTGCCTTCAGGCCAAATCTTGCATGTACTTTACAAGTTTGTTTGACATTTTCCTGGCATTTCTGAGAATGCATGAGGTCTACACACTCTGAAACAACAGTACGAAGTTTTGTGACCGGGATCTTTACATCTGTCCAATCAGAGAGTAGCTAAGCATAACTGTAACATTTTCAGAGTATGGAAAAGACAATAAAAGTCTGATTCCATTTGTTTTAGTCATGCTAACCACTGCTGTTGTGGGGGGTAAAAAAAAAAAAAAAAAGATACAAGTACAATGGTGACGCACAACCAATATTCTTCTCTCTAAAGAATTTATGCCCTCTAATTAAATTAAGTAGATTGTAGTGGTTCATTTCCTAACGCTGTTTACTGAAGAATTAGTTAAAAATTTGCATAAACAATAAACAACTGAATTTGGGTTTCTGAGTCAGATTTGAGTAATGAGGTTTTTTGTTCTTTTCTCAGTACGAAATAATTAACATACACTACAGATGCACTAGATAGAGATTTGGATGAAAAACACTGGAGTATACGTTTAATGTCCTTCTCTCCCCTCAGTGGGGCTTTTGGCAACAATACAGTTCCTGCCAAAAAGAGATCCATGCAATTATAACTTACCAGCAAGGGGTACAAAGAAACTAGGGCACAAATTCTCTCAGTCTTGGTGTGTTTTTGTAAGCAGAGACACCCCATTACATCACCTGGTTACTTTTGTTGTACTCCTCTGCTCTTCCGTGGCCTGTGTGTGTGTGTGTGTGTGTGTGTGAGAGAGAGTTATTTTAAAATGTCACAGTGAGTCATTGGAAAATGACTCTTCCTGAATAGTGTGTATTGTGTAAATTGATGTTGAAAGGATATCATCAGTGCAACTATTATTACACACACACACACACACACACACACACACACTGTGAGCTGCACCTTCTTTGTAAACCAGGGCTCTGTAGTCATGACCACCGGTAGCTGGGATTGAGTCAGTGAGCGATGGCCAACTGGCACACGTCTCTGTAGAGTATTAGCCTTCGCAAAGTGGCTCGGCCAGCTCATCGCTCTCACATCACTGTCCTTCCATGTTCGTCTCATGGTCCTCGTCAACCCTCAAGGCTTTTCAGTGCACAATGGATACAAATGGATGGATACAAAAGTTATTCTCAAGGCTGATTTGTTGTCAAGGCTGTTCCCTTGCTCCATAATTCATGCCACTGATGGCGCGCTCCGAGCAGGAAACCTGGTGATTTCTGGTGTCTTGCCTGTTTTAGCCGGCGACTGATCACACAAAATGTAACAAATGCTGCCTACTCGTCACGTCATGTCCAGATCGAATGTATAAAGCCGCCGGCTAAGATCCTCCATCTGGCACCTTCGTCTTAAAAGTATACTTCATTGTCCTATACATCCCATATATAATCCCATAATCCTGTGTGTCGGCTCTGGCACAGCAGCCACTTTTGAGAAAAAAATGGCATCAAAAGTGTCTGAAGTGGCTCCTTATTCCCTACAAAGTCTATTACGGGTTGCATTTCTGTAATTGCTCCTCCTCGTTTCCTTTCCTTTTATCGCATCCTCACTTCTAGGCTCCTCCCACTGAGGACGTGGAGAAAGGATGCAAGAAAGAAAAGTGAAACGAGGAGAGGAGAAATCAAGAACAAGCGTATTTCACGTCACTCAGGGAAGCACATACGTGATCTGCATACACACTAATTTATTCTTAATTAAAACGTTACTGCACGTCTAGGTTTTAAAGTAAGGCATATTCACTGACTTTGATGTGAAGATTTTGTTTCCACCCACTGTTTATTTAATTAAGATGCTTAATTTTGTATTTGTGGTTCTTATTATTGTATCATTTCTTTTTTTTTTCGGGAGAGGTGGGGTAGTTATATCGTAAGCTTACATCATATGCTATAACAAAGAGTACTCCTGCATAGGAAACACCTGAAGACTCTGATATCTTCTACAGTGGGCTACTAGCACCCAGGGCTATGGCGTGTTTCTGTTTTGAAATAGCGGCAGCACTTACAATAAAGTCATAGTGTTGGGCTAACATTAGCTTGGCTGTTTTTTTCTTATCTTCATACTAGTTTCTGTATGACGAAGCATCCAGTCTGACGCCTTTCTCCAGCTTACTGAAAGGAGCTTTGCAAGTCTTCGTACGTATACGATGAACGTAGTTGATATTCATTTCTCGAGAGCTCCTGCAGATGCTGGGTGTAAAATCGCGCCCTTGACATTATAGCGAACGAGCCGGCAGCAGAAGTGGTGTTTCGGTTATTATGCAGAAGTGTTTGTGCAAGTGGCCCTGTGGTGCAGCTGTAAAGATGCCGGATGTCGACTGGTTTCGGAGTCATGGGCGGTAGGAGTCATGGGCGGTAGGATCGAGGAATCATGGAGACATCAGGAATCAAGGAATCAAGGAGACATCAGTTAAAGTTTTGGGAAGCACTCACTGTCTTGAACACTAAGAGTTATAAATGGTATACTCTAAATAGTGCAGTGCATAGTGGGAAAATGTGGCACGTGACATTTGAGACAACACGTTTTGCCCCGTTTGGCTTTCCACAGTGCGCTTCTACGTCATCATGAACCACGCCCCATTAGCGGCATGCGAGCCACGCCCCCTCGTCCCGGCTAGAGAGTGCCTGAGCTTGTTTGGTTTGAGTGTGTAAGCTCGAGTCCGCTCAAGAACACACACACGCACACACACTCTGCAGTGGAGATAAAAGTGCAGGACAGAAAGCGAGCGCGCGCTTTCACGCATCCTCTTCATCACTCGAGCGCGGCTCATGCGCGCTGTAGCGAGGCTGTAGTGGTTCAGGGCTCGCGGTGTCGGTCACGGGTCATGGGGGGAAACCTGGGGTGCCACCGCTCGCTCCCGGCGGACCCCGCGGATGTGCGGCAGCGTGGGCGCAAGTTCAGCGCGACCTGCAGCTTCGCGCACGTCTCCGCGCACAACCCCGAGCGCCTGAACGTGAACGCGGCCAGCGAGGAGGAGCTCATGACCCTGCCGGGGGTCACCAGGGCCATCGCGCGCGCCATCGTGGAGCACCGCGCGCGCATCGGCGGCTTCAGGAAAGTGGAGGACGTGGCCCTGGTGAGCGGCATCGGCGCCGCCAAGCTGCAGCTCATCAAGCCGGAAATATGCGTGTCGAGCCGCAGGAACAACAACAACGACCCGCGCAAGGAGCGCGAGCAGGAGCACCGCGCGTCCGTGGCGCACTCGTGGACGCCGTCCTCGCATCCCAACTCCCCGGCCGCGTGCAGCGAGCTGCGCCTGCCCCCCGGAGGACCCGCGCACATGGCGTCCGAGCGGCCCGACGTGCAGCCTCCGCCGTGCGCGCGCCACGGAAAGCCGGTGGTGCGCGTGGCCACGTGGGATCTGCAGCGCTGCTCCAGCGACAAAGCCAACAACCCCGGGGTCAAAGAGGTCGTGTGCAGGACCCTGCTGGAGCGCGAGTGAGTGAGCTGCACTGACATCTCCACTACACATGCAGCCTCCAAATACACACAGGGTACAAGTCATACACTCTGTAGTGCGCACATTCAGAGTAACGTGCTGGGTTTTTGCTCATTATTAAACACCCCTGTAGAGCACACACGCGTTCTAAGAGCTAAAGCTGGGCGATATGACAAAACTATCATAATATTGAAAACATTTATACCATACACGATATGCATCACAATACAGCCTGTAATTTACAGTGTATGAGTTCTGCACTGAGCCTAAAAATCAAGTGCTGATGACCTGAGAGTGATGAGACTTTTATTTAATGTCTACAAAAACTAAATTCTAACACTGAAAAGGGGGAAATCTGTAAAAATCATTTTAAGAAAGTATTTCTTTTTAGATCAAGTCAGCTGCTTCCATTCAGTTCCATTTAGTTTGTAAAAATATTTAAAAATTTCTGAAAAGATTTCCCAATACTGATAAGTGTATCAAAGTTATCACAGTATCAGTATTATATCATATCGCCGAGCCCTGATGAGAACTCTACTGGACATGTAGTGCACTATGGAAAGTGTGATGTACTCCATACTCTCTGTATTGCACAGAGGATATTGGGAGTGAAATCCTCTGTCCCTATTGGACATATAGTGCACTACATTAGAGAAGCCCTTTATTTCCAACCGCTACATAGTGCACATGCGTGCGTATATGCGCGTACATATATGCACAGCAAGAGGAAGTAGGGAGCTAAACCTCAAAAGTTTCCCTGAAGTGCACATATGTAACAAACAGAGCTGAATCCCACAATCCGTGTTGAGCGTATAGTGCACTACATAGGGTCCCTGTGCCGATCACATGCACTATATAAGGTACAACAGCCCATTATTTCATACCCTCTGTACTACACATCTGTATATAGTCATATCCTAAATGGCTTCCTACTACATAGGGTACACAAGCCCGTTATTTTATACCCTTAGATGTGCACATATAGATTATAGGAACTCTATTGGACATATAGTGCACTACATGAAGTATAATATACATTAGTAGCCTCTGTATTGCACAGAGGAAATGGGGAACTGAATCCCAAGAGGCCACTCTGTAGTGCACTACATTACAGTAGAGTAGCTCTTTATTTCATGCGCTCTGTAGGAGGAATCCCAAAAGGCTCCCTATTGAACATGAAATGCACTACATAGTGTGCCTAAATCCCCAAGGGCTCAAGTATTGTGTAGTAATCTCGCTAATATTTCTAAATGCATCCACTTTGGCATTCATGTGCACGTGCGTCACCTATTGTGAAGGATTTTTGGTTGTCAAATGTGGCTTGGAGAGACATTTACTTGTGTATCGTGGCTAAAACACGACTAACATGGTTTGAGTTGTTAAACGTTTCAAAATCCTCATGAGCGCATTCAGTTTCCTGTTTCTCTGTGGCTAATTTCACGAAACAGCATGTTAGCAGAATAAGCAGTGTGTTTGTTTGTGTTACTGCTCCAGACTGAGTTTACCAAAAGCATCGCACAAAAGTTAAGATCATCTTAACAGGGAGAGAGAGTGTTCAATGTGATGCTCGCTCTACCATTTAATGACGACCTTTGTGCTCCGATGCTTTTGGGAAACTCGACCTGGGTCATCTGTCCAGGAAGGCCAGGGTTCAGTTTGAAGTTCACATTGTCCTTTTGCTTTTTATAACGCACTCAAATAAACTCATCCGGTGCAAACAGGAAGATAAGCAGGCACTTATCCAAGTGTAATTTTTTTTTTCTTTTTTTTTTTTTCCATGTGTTTTGTCTTGCATTCATTGCTCATTTACACTACACAATGATACACAGAATGTCACTGAGCAGCAACCTTGTGCTTTTCATTACTTAGCAGGATTTTACTGCGTACCAGTGTGTGTTGTGTGTGGGTGTGGGTGTGTGTGTGTAGGAGTGTGTCTCTATACATAGTCAAAGGTTTCCTGGGTAGCATTACAGTGACGGAGGTTTCCCTGTGTTTCTGTAAAGCATGTCGACACTCTGTATCATACTACACGCTGTCGCACTTGATCTGTGACGCTGATGGTGATTAACCCCAGTAAGACTTTAAAAAAACAGAACAAGAATAAGCCTTGACCCCTCACTAGGGCTGTGTATCTCTCCTCCTGAGACTGTATGATGTGTAGAAGCCACAAAAATGTAATATGATTGGACTTAAAGTGATACAGTGTGGTTTGGTATTTTGCGAACGATCCAAAAAGTGCCATGTGTTCTTCACTGAGACTGACACGCACAGATATTAATCAGCTTCATACCACAGCACTGTTGAATTCTGGATTCTGATTAGTCAGAAGGTGCTGATTAATATTCTATAACAGCAGCCCTGACAGTAGTGCAGCTGCAAATCACAGGGTTATAGTAACAGGGACTCAGTATGGCAGACACCTCACATAATCTACGTATAGTAATGAATTGTTATTTAACAAATTAAAATGTATAATTGTTGATGTGCCGAGGATTAGAGATGATTATTTATTTACTTATTTAACGTTTAATTTATAGAAGGAGTCTCCACTGTCTGAGCTTTCTAGGAATAAAACACATCAGGACGTGCACTTGTTGGAAAATAGCCAACTTCGGGGTGGTAACAGTAACTTCACAGCGTCCCGTCGTTGATTTTTTTCTATAACAGCACATCCTGAAGTGGTTTATGCCTCACTAATCTCACACTGGAAATTCGAATTATTGGCACCCCTGCATTTAGCACTTCTCTTTGCGAACATTGAGATTGGAGAATACAGAGCGAGGAGTCTGAGATCATTTCGCATCCTCCAGGGCCTGAGCTTCTCTCTTGTGGACTCTCCTGTTCAGCTCAGTCCTCAGGTTCTTACTGTGGGTTAGGTCAGGAACCTGGGACGTTCATGTCAAAAGTTTGATTCTGTGGTCACTGAACCATGAATGCAACATGACATGATCCTATTGGTCAGTGTTTTTTTTTATTTTTTTTGGTCAGTTTGGGTTTCAGGTTGTCTTATGGTTTGGTCTGTGGATCTCAGATAAAGGGCAGGTCCGTTATGACCCATAGTAGCCTCAGTCTCCAGGCCATTTATTCCATGGCAGAACACACCACTCCCTCGATCTCCTGATTCATATAGGCCAAAGGGAAGCCGGGTAACAAACAGTCTGTTTTGAGGTTACATGAGTTCACAGCTTAGAAAGCACTGGAGACGCTTACTCATAAATGTCCTACAGTAACCCTGCACACGCTCAAGCACACACACACACACGCATGCGCACACCCTGAAAGACAAACAGCCCGATTCATTTCCATAACGCTGTTAGCTTTGACTCTGTTTACCCACATGACTTGTGTATCTATCCACAATGCAGTGATATTTGAACAGTAACGAGGGCTGAATCTTCCAGTCAGCTCCACTAGGCATGTTCTGATACTCGATTAGATGATATTTATGTTAGATAGCGTGGCTTATAATACAGCATTGTTGAAATCTCAATTCCGAATGGTCTGAAGGTCGATTCATTTTCTATAACAGCAACTCTGACAGTAGTTCCTATGTCATTTCTATAGTAACAACATACACAGGAACTTGTATGGTGGACACTGCACGTGAAAACATTCCACAAAAACAACAAAAAACAGAACATCCTTCCTCTAGTGATGTTTCTGTTTATTTGGTGATGTTTTTGTTTATGTAGCATTTACGTAAGGAGTCTCCAGTGTCAGCACTTTGTAACAGACAGAAGTAAACCTGAAGTTTTCTTTCACACAGAACAGAGGAGTATGCACGTTCCGGTTTCTCAGTCATGTGACAAGCTTCTTATTTATTTATTTGTTTGTTTATAGCTTTGTTTGTTTGTTTATAGCTGCTGTAGTGTAAGTGGTAACAGGAACTGCCTTGTTTCTTGGGCGTTCCGAAACATTAAGTGTAACTATAAATGGATAAAAAGTATGATGTGTTGTTCTTTTAGATAAAAATTGTAATTGCTGGCAAATTGCTGTGATACAAGAGGAATAAAACACGTCAGGACGTGCTGTTATAGAAAAATGCTCAGCTTTGGTGTGGTAAATAACTCTTCCATGTCGGGCCGCATTACACCACCTCACTGTTGATTATTTTCCTGTAACAACATGCCCCCGAGTGTTTTCTGCCATACATATTGTAGAACTGATGTGTTCTTGTGATGGAAGCAATACCATTTGAGAGGCAGCATAAGGACAGCTGTCTTCTAAAGGTCCTCATTTTGGTAAAATCTATAGAAGTATCGCATATGATGATCTCAGAGATCGCAGAATTTTGTTAATAAAGTTTGAAAAGCATAAAAGAATTCTCACTCCAGCTGAAAAATGGATGTGTCAGGCTAATAGATGCGAGGCGTTGGATTTAGGAGAACGATGCTAGTTGGTTTATGCACTTTATGTGGTTTTAGTGAACATGACCTAAATGCTCTGGTCACTTGCAGTGAAACTGAACTGCTGAACTCCAAGAACCTTTCACCCAAATAAATGCAAAAGGAAGGGAAATGTGCTGAGCGATTTACAAAACATGTCAGGGCATCATCCAAGTGGTTTTGCTCTCTTGCCAAAAACATTTGGAGAAACTTAAGTCAACTAAACACACTATTGCAAGTTGCTGCTTCTTTATTTTAGTCTCGTCTGCTTGCTTAAACTTCTGTTGAAATGAGGAAGCCCAGAGGTAACCTAAGGCCAGTCTGATTATATCACATGGACTAGCTGTTTTTGAGCATATATATATATATATATATATATATAAAACCCAAGCTCATCAGTGATCAAGCTGATGGCCGTCTGGACCTGTCTAACATCCATCAGCACTCTGATTAAATCAGTCCAATCAGCTTAATGATGAAATCAGTGTGATTGTGTTAGCAGTGTGTGGGGGGAGGGGTGTAAACAAGCATTTTGTGATTAATTTTCAGACCCCAGGACATTTGTAAGAAGAGGTTGAGTGGAATCTATGGAAGCCCATAAGTGCAAAACACAACAGCAAATCAAAAATTGCAAAACTGCAAATCAGAAAACAGTAAATAACTCAGAAGCTATGAGCCCAAATGAATCAGCTGATTTATTTATTTTTTTTTTAATCTGTGGTTATTTTTTTATCAAGGGCATTTATTTGCTCCACATTAATATGAGAATATGAACGTCCCCTTTTTGTTGTGTTTTTGGTTTTGTTGTTTGTTGACGGCGTTACAGTGTTAAAGTAAGTGAAATTCATTCATTCAGAGCTAGTCCCGGGAACACTGGGTGTGATGCAGGAATACAATAGGATGCCAGTCAATCACAGGGCACCACATACACACTCACACACAGGTACAATTTAATGAAGTCACTCCATCTACTTGAACGTTTTTGGGAGGAAACCAGAGAACGCTGAGGAAACCCACATGGACATGGGGAGAACATGTGAAACATTGCTAAGACACAAACCTGAGCACAGGATGGGACTTTGGACCTGAGAGTGGGTAACACTACCTGTTCCACCTCCATAATGCTCCAGAGAAGAAGTGATGTGTAAATTTGTAAACTCAGGAGTTTTAACTCCAGTCCTGGGGACTTCTTCACAGTTTAAGGTTTTTCTGACTGATCAGCTTAATTCTTAAGCTCTTAATGAGTCGGGCCAGGTGTGCTGATAGTAGGGAAAACTTCAGACCCAGGACTAGAGGTAACAATCTGTAGTATGGAAGGAATGCATCAGTGTGAAAGCAAACCGATGATGATGATGATGCACTCACACAGAGGAGCTCAGAATCAATCATATGTTTTGACTTGAATATCCAAGCCAAGTGTGAAAACACCCTGAGTGTTATTACAGCATGTCAGCGTGTTCACGTGCCAGTCTCCAATTAGAAGTCACTACACATCCAGGCATATCAGGACCTCTTTATTCAGTTTTATTTATATAGCGCTTTTAACAATATATTTATAATTAGGTCCCTCATGAGTAAGCTGGAGGAAAAACTCCCTGAGGTGACGTGAAGGAGGAACCATGGGAGAAACCAGACTCTAAAGGGAACCCGTCCTCTTCTGGGCGACACTGGATAGTGTGATTATGAACCATTGCTCTTCCATTATTGCACAATATAATTAAGAAATATCACATGAGCAAGTGTGCTGTTATACTGAATGTCAGTATAATGAGGCTGTGATTTGGCCGTAGGCACAAAGCCGGAGGCATGAGGCATAATCACAGGTAATCACAGCCATGCTGATATTCAGTACAACAGCACGATTGTGAGTGTGATATTGCTTTTATACAACAGTTCTATTAATAATAATTAATATCAAGTAACTGACATTTCAGACACAATATGGCAAAACATTTTGTTTATTTTTGGTCCGTCATCAAAAATAATTCCCAAAGAAACCACAGCTGGATAGAGCGTTGCATGTTGCCATGGTTACGCACAGGCCGAATGACAGCCCTAGTAAGTGTAGTAACGGTTTCAACGTAATAAACTATTGTTAGAATTGAAATTTTATGTAATGAACACACACAAGCGGAGTGATACACCCAGTGAAATGTCCAGGTGCTGTTATACTAAATATCAGCACTCTTAATAATAATAATAATAATAATAATAATAATAATAATAATAAT
>CM040482.1:4798192-4844883 GCA_022758105.1 Pangasianodon gigas | reverse complement strand
AAAGACTCAGTAAAACATATTATAAAAAAGCCTGAATAAAAAGATATGTCTTAAGACGCTTTTTAAAAGTCCGCAGGCAATCGCTGTTACGAATATCAAGGGGAAGGGAGCTCCATAGGCGAGGGGCAGCATAGCTAAAAGATCTGGCACCCATAGTAGTTAGTCGAATCCGAGGTACCACAAGAGAAATTGGAGATGAGGATCAGAGAGCACGTGGAGGGGTGTAAACATGAAGAAGTTGAGTAAGGTATTGGGGTGCAAGATTATGAAGTGCCTTGTAAGTAAGTAACAGGATCTTGTATTCAACTTGATACCTTACTGGAAGCCAATGCAACTGCTGAAGAACTGGAGAAATGTGCTCAGTAGAAGGTGTTCTAGAAAGAACACGTGCTGCAGAATCCTGAACCAACTGAAGCTTATATAGCAATTTAGATGGAACACCAGTGAGAAGGGCATTACAATAGTCTATACGTGATATGACTAGTGCATGAACAAGAACTGCTGTATTATTGATTGAGAGAAAAGAACGGAGACGGTTAATATTACGCAGGTGGAAATATGCAGTCCGCGTGATATTACTAATTTGAGTTTCAAAGGATCGTGTACTATCCAAGATAACACCCAAACTTTTAACCTGTGAAGAAGGACAGATTGCATTATTGTCAATATACAAGGAAAAACAATTAGATTTAGACAAAACAGATCTAGTGCCAACAAGTAGGGCCTCAGTTTTGTTGCCATTTAGCTTCAGGAAGTTAGCTGAAAGCCAATCTTTAATTTCAGCTAAACAACTGGACAAAGATGGTGGAGGAAAAGAACCAGTGGGTTTGGCAGACACGTAAAGTTGGGTGTCATCCGCATAACAATGAAAATGAATACCATGCTTCCTCAAGATGTAACCAAGAGGGAGTATATAAATAATGAACAGAAGTGGGCCCAAAACAGAACCCTGGGAAACACCAGTGGTGACTGTAGATGTTCTTGATCTGAAACTTTTTAATTGAATACGCTGAGTGCGACCAGAAAGATACGACCTAAACCAAGACAGAGGAGTGCCAGTAATCCCAATAAAAGCTAACCTGTCGAGGAGTATCTTAGAACGCCACTTGTTCAATTCAATTCAGTTCAGGTTTATTCGTATAGCACTTTTGGGTCATTGGATGTCATCACAAAGCAGCTTTCCAGAAATATATAAATTCCTGATGTAAATCTTAAATTTATGAATGTATCCCTAACGAGCAAGCCGTTAGTGACGGTGGCAAGGAAAAACTCCCTGAGATGACATGCGGAAGAAACCTTGAGAGGAACCAGACTCAAAAGGGAACTCATTCTCATCTGGGTAACACCGGATTGTGTGATTTGTAAATAATTTCCCTACTGTAACTGTGTACTATATAGTCAAAAAGTGCAATTGTGTAACCAGGAACTTCTGAGCTTATGAGCAGCTTATGAGTATGAGCATTACAGTTTTTTCTGAATTTATTATACTCTTAACTTAAAGTCTATTGTATCAGACTGAAGTTATTAACTGTTCAGTGATGGAGACTTGAGTGCAAAACTGTTCGTAGTGATTGCAGTCCTAAGGCTATCCAAGGAAGAACATCCATAGCCATCTTTATGGTTTCCATTCTTTGTGGTACCATCCACAGTGATGTCATGGTCGTCTTTAGGCTATATTCAATGTAGGGCCATCCTCAGCAGCAGTAAATGATTTTCAGGTGATGAAAAATGAGTGCAATCATATTAGTGGCCTGGAACTAACTGTTGTATAAAAGCAAACAGTACTAAGTGTGTTGAAAGGATGTTGAGTATGAGTATTCATCTCTACAGTATCCAGGTGCGATTATTCCCTGGAGCAAGAGTGAGACGTGGGAATAATGTGGGACTATCCACAACAATCTTTAAAGTATGAATTAATCCACCCAGCGCACAGCGTAGCAGCTTTATGTTCTCCAGTGTAGAGTGAGCAGATGTAAAACGGTCTCTCGTGGGCTGCCAGCACCGCTGCCCTGGGTAACAAAGCCCCGCCTCCAGTCTCAAGGCGTTTTCACACATGCACTTTTCCTGGATTTGAGGCTGTTTGGGAATCGTAAAATGTGTATTATTAAAATGTTAATGGTCAAATCAATATTTTTAAACATGTTTTGGCTGACCAAAAACTTTATACAGTATAGTACTGTCCTTTAAACTCACTAACATGCAAGATAGTCTTCAAAGTTCTATTCTATTGAGTTTCTATTTTATTCTTTTTTTTTTTTTGTTATATCCTGTTTTGTTCTGCTTTATTTTGTAACATTCTGTCTAATTTTATGACACTCTATTCATTTCTATTCTGTTTAGTTCTGTTTCTGTAGTGTGCTATTCTGTTCCATTTAAATTTTTGTAAACTTCTATTCAATTCTATTTTATTCAGTTTTAATTTCCTCTCTTCTACTTGGTTGCATTCAGTTCTGTTCAGTGATATTTTATTTATTCCTGCTCGATCCTGTTCTGATCTATGTTTATTTTGTAACTTTCTATTTTATTGTATTGTGTTCAGTTCTGTAATATTCTATTTCTATTCTATTCTCATCTATTCCATTTAGTTCTATTCTGTTCTATTCATTTCCGTATTGTCTGTATTGTTTTGTTCCATTTTATTTTTGTAATGTTCTAATCTGTTCTTTTCTATTTTATTTTAATTGCTTCAACTCAATTCTATTTGGTTGTTTTCTATACAATTTGACTTAATTCTGTCCTCTTCTGTTAGAATTTTTTTGTAACTGTCTGTTCTATTTTATTCAGTTGTAATCTAATCTAATCTAATCTAATCTAATTCCAATCTAATCTATTATTTCTGTTCCATTCCTTTCTGTTCCATATTATTTTGTAACATTCTCTTCTGTACTATTTTGTGGTGTTCTGTTCTGTTTAGTTCAGTTTTTGTTTTATTCTGCTCTGTTGTTATATTTTACTTTATGTAATTCATTTTTGTTCTGTTTGACCAAGAATAACGCCACATGCATTCTGATGTTCAGGACATTTCTTAAATGGCTGACATACTAGTCATGATCTGTACTTAGCATTAATAATATAACAGTGTTATTTTGTAATATTTTTAATATCTAGTCCAGTTTCCCATGATACTGTAAACCAAGCTGCCTCTCTTCTTGAAGTGTGAGTCTGTATTCATGCAGTTTTGAATTATAGAAGACGGGATGGTGTGAGAACCAAAACATTGGATTCTTCCAGGTCAAACAGTGCAGCTAGTTACTAACACAGAATGTTAACCATGGAGCTTCTCCTGCCCAACTCTGTGCAGTTAGTAACTGAGAAAGTGTGTGTTTTGGGTTTATGTGTAGGTGAGGGGTAACCCAAGTTCATTCCCAAAATAAGACTTCCTAAGACTTACCCGCACGCACGCACACACGCATATTTTAAATGTGATACTGAGCTTCCTGTTTATTCTAGAAACAGGATCTGGATGTAATCGTTAACAACACTGAGGAAATAGAAGTGATAATGCAGTTTCCCCCTCGCTTTCTGAACACAACAGCGTTTCCTAAGAGACCAGCTCTGTGGTGGTGGTAGTGATTCGTACTGAGTTGCGTTCCTCACATTCCCCCGACACAAGTCTTTCTCACTTCTCCTTTTTTGGAAAAGCCATCTCGTAATGATGCACGTCTTTAACTAAGCAAGATGCTGATATAGTTTTTTTTTTTCCTTTGCTTGTCTGTGAAATATATTAACCCCATTCCTACACTAGTTAGTGTTTAATGCTCCTCATTGATCATCTGCAGGACAGCGACAAACATACAGTCTCAATTCCCTTCTCTCTCTCTCTCTCTCTCTCTCTCTCTCTCGCTCTCTCTATTCTTTTTCTCTCTTCCACCTCATGGAGTCAGATTGGTCATCTTCTCTTGCGCTTTTGTTGCGTTTCATAGCGTTTTAGCCATCTGGGACATGAATAACATTATAACAGTGACTATGAGGTTACTATGCTACTAAACTACTAATTAATAAATAACTCGTGTTCAAATAAGAGCAGACCTCATTAGGTTTCCCCAGTGTGTATTTTACCAACCCTTTTTCTTGAGTATTATTACTTTACAATACACAAAAAGTGTTTTCTGTTCTTCAAAAGCACTATTTTTACTTTAAACTAGGTTAGTTTTTGCTTGCTTGAGTGAAATTTGTACATTGCAGAGCTACAACAACAAAGCAGATGCATGCTAGTTTTTCACTTGCTAGTTTGTTTTTCACTTGCTAATTAACCGTCATTTGCTTGTTTATTTTTCACTTGCTACTTTTTTGTTTGCTAGTTAATGTTCACTTGTTAGTTTGTTTGTGTTTGCTAGTTAGCACTTGCTAACTAGTTTGTTTTTCACTTGCTAGTTAGTTGTCACTTGTTGTCAATTAGTTAGGTTTCCTTTGCTAGTTTGTTTTTCCTTGCTAATGTCCTTGCTGAGAAATCCAGATTAGTCTGTCCAGCTGCCAGCTAATGAAACACAGACTAAGCTGGTCAGACTGGTAATCCTGCCAGGTGCTAAGTAATTTTCCAGCATCCGCATTACACCACTAAAATAATCAAACGTTGTTTGAGATTTTCTAATCACCTTAGTAATGTGTTATTTAAAAAAACAAAAAGACACCTTGTTTATAATGAATCATTGTTAGCAGTAATTCTGAAACTGTTTCCGTTGTTTGCTAGTTTTTCACCCGCTAGTTTATTGTCAGGTTACTTTTGTTCACTTATTATTTCATGGCTTTGTTTTTTGCTTTTGATAAAAATCATCTTTGTTCCTGTCATGGGTATATTACTCGATTTTTC
Organism: Pangasianodon gigas; assembly: GCA_022758105.1. Taxonomy (NCBI): domain Eukaryota; kingdom Metazoa; phylum Chordata; class Actinopteri; order Siluriformes; family Pangasiidae; genus Pangasianodon; species Pangasianodon gigas. The sequence goes on along the minus strand of CM040482.1, from coordinate 4,840,073 downwards.
CCCCACACACATTTTAGGGCTTTTGAGGAGCAAGGCTTTTGGTTCTGTTTAAGCTCAGAGGTCTGCCACATTTCTCACAGATGTAATGCCTTCTCTTGCTGCTGAAGGTGTGACATGGTCCAGCTGTTCGGTCAGACCGTAGCAGAGTCTCTCCTGACAGACACGCTGGCGTAAGTGGAACAGAGTTTAGCGTGACACAGCGGCTGCTTCCAAAGCAAACAAGCTGCTTGCTTCTAAAACGACACTTCACCAGACCTCTGTCCTGTTATCCTTTTGTGCCATCGGGGTGAACTCACGCAGCAACGTGACCTGCATGTGACTGCAGACGCTAGAGCTGCTGAGAGAAAAAATAATGGATTTCATTTAAAGCTCATGAATAAATCTAAATGAGAAAGTAGAAAGTCTACATGAGAAACTTTCACTTCAGCTTCATGTCTTTTTCAGTTCACTATCTCTACATTACTGTAGGTGTCCATGCTTTCAGACTGAAATACTGCTGCTATTAGTCAGGTTCTCATTACTTTTAAATGTGCATCTATTAGAACGAGACTCTTCACAGCATGTGGCGATTATGTCGCCACTATACAATATACTTCATACAGTATACTTTATTTTACTAAATTAGACAGGAGGTTGTTTAGGCAGGGCAGTGTTTCTGCACTTTAGATAAAGCTTTTCCATTTCAGAAAGCAGCACAAGGACAGCTGGCATCTTGGGTTTCTTCCATCACATGTGTCCTTTTCCTTTTTCAGAAAAGTCTGTCCTGTAATGCTGCCACTCCGGTCACAACGCGGTTTCTTTAGAAATGTATTATTATCATTATCACATTAACATTATTCACAACAATAAGCTAAACTATATTATTTATGTGGCCAACATGTAAGAAATAAAACAATTATGATGATCAATGACAGGACGGACATGAAGCGAGTAACTGTTCCAGCCCTGAACTTGATTATTTTCCAAAAAACAGCATGTGCAGAAGTGTTTACCACAGCAATTGGTAACCAGAAAACCAGAGATTACATTTTTTATATGCCACATGTGTTTTATCTGTTTATAGCTACATTTAATTCTTTGGAAGATCCATAAGGCATGTTAGTTCCTGTTTTCTCTTGTGTTATAGCAGCTATCAACAGTTGTTACCTCACCAGTCATCTCTTTAAGCTAATGAGAACATGTGAGAACTACGATAAGATAAGATGTACTTTATTGTTCTCTCAGGAAAATTTGTCTTAGATGCAGCATGCCTTTGGGCAACAACATGCAATAATACAGTCACATCCTGATTAAAAATAAATAAATAAATAAATAAACCTTAAACCAACAGGTTGCACAACCTGCCTGCCAGACAGAAGTATACAGTCCCTAAGTAATAACTGTCGGAGCTGCATTTATAGAACATTAATCAACAATCGCAACTGAGAAATCAACAGCTCTGTGGTGTAGGAGAAAGTAATAAGGAATGTTTGATATAGAGTTTAATCCTGACTTTATATTCTTAACTAGTTTAACCGTGGAATCCGCTGCCATTTTTTGTGGTTGTTTTACACGTCAGAATTTCATAATTATCATAGTCATAATTATGTTTCCTACATGACAAACACACTATACGTGTTGCCTCTTCGTTTTGAGCCGTTTTACTTCAAGTCATACTGGAGGTAGGATTTGTTTTTGTGAACTCAGCTGATCTGGTTTTTTTTAGGAAGATTACCATAGTGGTGTGTGGATGTGAAAGCGGGTCAGTGTGAAAGCGGATGATTATGCCGACTTCACTGAGCTGCACTTTGCTCCCTGTAAGAGTGCTGAGCTCTGGTCTGCGGAACAACATCGAAAACAAACAGATCTTTATTATGATCATAAATATTGACTTTGTGCTGCTCTGTTTGCTTGATGGGTCTTTTTCTTTGTGCAATTGACTATAAGGTTATTTCTCCCTGAGAACACAGTAGATGAAATAAAGTGAAATGGCTTTAATGTCCTTACAGAGCAGTAAATAAGCTCTCTCTCCATCTCTTTCTCTCTCTTTTTAGCATCAAGTTGCTAGCAGTTCAGGACCTGGCCGATCAGCAAGCGCTGGATAAGGTACTGCTACATATTACAAACATTTCTCTTTCTTATGTCCTTAATCCCACCCGGGAGTTACCAGAGGAAAGCGATATCTAGAAAATTGATGTGACCTAGAAAGACAAGGCCTAGAACAGAACAGCAGCCATTGTATTTACAGTGCAAGCATAACGCTTGTAAAGGAGCTGTGACAACGATGCACATAATCCTCATTTAAAGGGATACTCCAGTGTTTTTCTGCTTAATCTGTAGTGTCAGGAATTTCAACCTGACTCTATATTGAGAAAAGAACAGAAAACCTGCCCTTAGACTTCAGTTAGATCTTTACACGGAAATACATCAGTAAACATCTAAAATACACAAATACTAGTACCTGTATCTGTATCCAGATTCAAACCTCAAAGTGCACATAGCCTAAACCAGAAGACAGAAAAAACTGCACCTTGTCATGTTTTCCATTTTGGAAAACTGAGTTACACCTTTACCTCTGACTGCTACAAAGTGCTAACACTGGAGACTCCTTCCAAAAATTATAAAAATAAACATCTCCTCACAAAAAACTTCACCATATATATATATATATATATATATATATATATATATATATATATATATATATATATATATATATATATATATAATTACACACATTTTAAATATGTTTATGTGGTACGTCCTTCATACAGGTCTCTGTGAATGAGCTGTTACTATAGAAACCATAACGTATTAGAGCAAAGTGCATTAATATAAACCTGTGACTTACAGCTGGAACTACTGTCAGCACTGCTGACCAATCGGAATCGAGAATTCAGCAGCACTGTGATTATAATAACTGAGTAAGATCTGTATCTGTGAGGAACGCAAGAAAAAGTGAGAACACTAGACGAGGGTGTTTCTGCGTCAGTGTTCGTGTGCAGCCAGATGAGGGTGCATTCTTCGTTTTCTTATATTATTTAAAAGATCTCTCTCTCTCTCCCTCTCTCTTTCTCTCTCTCTCTCTCTCTCTCTCTCTCTCTTTCTTCGTCTCTTCTCACCCTGGTCCAAGAGAAGTGTGGCTTGTTGCTATTTTTGAGGTGATATTTGTGCGCGAGCCATGCATGTCCACTGGAAGCCGGTCATCTATTAATATCATGGCTGTTACTGTGTGTGTGTGTGTGTGTATGTGTGTGTGTGACCACAGGAGACTGTCCCTTGAGTGTATCAGTAAAATAAAATGCACTGCAACATTTCTTAGATGACAGAAAAGATCAGCTTTTACTGCACATTGTTCATTGTTAAGTTGCATGTGAATGCCAGAACATATGATTCTACATCATTTTCATCCTCATCAAACCATTCAGTGAGCCCTCATGCCCTGCGGATGGGGGCGGAGTAATCCTGGAATAGACCACGCCCATCAGGATAGAAATGTTTTAGCACAGGTGAAGAAGAACTTTAACAAGTCACCTGTTTATTGTGTGTGGGTCTATATATATAAAATAATAAAAATATAAAGTCATACTATTGTTGAAGATAATAGAGTTTAGAGAGTTAACAGGAAGTGACATAAAGGGGACGACAACAGCGCTCAGTCCTGATGTCCTGATGGACAGGTGCATTGTGGGAGATAAACACAGCATTATGGGTTAGATAAGAGCCATAAAGATTAGAAAGGGCAATTAATAATGAACTATCACTGCTAATGCTGCATGTGTATATGTGTGTTTGTGTGTGCGTGCGTGCATGGGCGTGTGCGTGGGTGTGCGTGCGTGCGCGTGCGTGTGCATGTGTGTGTGTGTGTGCGCGCGTGTGGCCTGTTCAATCTGCTGTCTGCATGAAGCCTGCATGGTGCTAAAGTAGGTCAACAGAGCTCTGTGTGTGTGTGTGTGTGTGTGTGTGTGTGTGTATATGTGAGAGAGAGAGAGAGAGAGGGCTGCTCCTAATGGACATGTCCCAAATTTCTCCATCCTCCCTTTATTCATTTTCTTTCTCACTTCCCTTTCAGGTCCCCTTGTATAATTAACTCAGCCACATCTGTACACTCTTTTTACACACCTCTTTCTTCCCTTACTTACTTTCCACTTTCTCTCTTTTCCCTTTTGGCTCCTTTCTCTCTTTCTCTCATTAAACCTCCCTCTCTCTCTCCCTCTCTCCCCCCATTTCTCCCTTTCATCCTCTTTCATTTTCTTCCTTGTTCTTCTTTCCTCCCCTCACCCCTTTTCTCTTCTCTCTCTCTCTCATTATCCCATTCCCCTATTTTCACGTCTTTCCTCATTCCCTACTTTGCATCCCATTTTTGTTCTTCTTTTATTTCTCTTTATGCTATTCTCTTCTCTCTTTCTTTCTCCTCTTCTTTCTGCCTTTCACCATCTTTCTCTTCAATCTTAGTCATCCCTCGTTCCTCTTTTACCATCTCTCTCTCACTCTTCTCTTTTTACCCTCTTTCACTCTTTCATTTCTCTCTCTTTCTTAGCTACCGCTTTTTACTCACTTTGTCCTCTATACCTATCTCCTTCTTTCTTTCTCTGTCTATCTGTCTGTCTTTGTCTCAATCTGTCTCTCCACAAATCTGTCTTCTCCCATCCTTAATCGTTCCTTATTTTGCCCCCTATTTGTTTCTCTTTTCTTTTTTTCTCTTTCTTGTTCTTAACATCTCTTCTGTCTCTTTCCTCCTTTCACTCTTTTCTCTCTCTCCCAGTTTTATTTATTTTTATTTCTTCTTTCATGCTCTTTACTTCACTCCTCTCTCTTTTTCTTTCTCTCTTTCTCTATCTGTCTCTCTGTTTTTCTTGAACCCCCCCACACACTCTCTCACTATCTTTCTCGCCATCTCAGTCTCCGTCTCTTTCCTTTTTTCAAAATCCTTTTTTTTTATTCTTTCTTTCATTCTTTTCTCTCTTTTTTTCCTTCACTGCTTCCTCTTTCTTCCTTTTATCCCTCTTTCCTTTTGTCTATCTTTCTTTTCACCCTTGCTGGCCTTTTTCCCCGCTCCCAATTTTCCCTTTCCTTCCTCATACCCTGTTTGTGCTCTGCTGTTTTCTTCTTTCTTCTTTCTCACTCTTTCTCCTTGTCTTCCCTCAGCTTTCACCTTACGTTCCTCTTTTGCTATCTTTCTCTCTTTCCTGCCTTCGCCCTGTTTGTTGTGCCACACTTTAAAGTCCTCCTTTTTCTTCTTCTCTCTGCACTCCTGTCTCCCTCTTTCACTTTCCTTATTTTATTTTTTTCTTTCCCAGACTTTTCACCCCTCCTTCCACATTCCTGATTTTTCTGTCTTGCTCTCCTCTCTCTTTTTTTCCCCACTGCACTGCAGTCTGACTGAGTCACATGGTGTGTGTGTGTGTGCGCGCGCGTGTGTGTGTGAGATTTCACGCTGCATGTTTCTTGTTGTCCTTCTGTTCTGCAGCAGTGAGTGCTGTACAGTTTGTCTTCATATCGTACTGCATTCTGTGCTCACAGTGAAGGAGGCGTGGCCTCTGTACCTGTCAGACTCATTGAAAGAGGTGTGGCCTCTGTACCTGTCAGTCTTGGTGAAGGAGGTGTGGCCTCTGTGTATAAGCCTGAATCACAGTGTACCAGATATTGTAGTTTTAACCAGACACTCTTGAAAAAAAATAAAAGAAAGTATGTTCCCTTGCTCATGATTAGAGAAACTATGTAGGTTTGGTGGTGAGATCATTTAGTATTCTCTTTTCTCATGATTTATTTGTATATTAATATTCACTGCACAAAGAGTGCAACATAAGACAGTCCAGAGGTTAATGTACACACAGTTACACAGAGTGTAAATTCTGTGATGGTATAAGACAAGAACTTGTAGAACAGGACGATAAACACACAGGACTTCCCGGAGAACAGCAGAGTAAAGTAGACACCGGCTACACGGAACAGGAGCAGCTTTAGCACAAAATAAAGGCATAATGTTGATTGTGCAAACTGCGTGTGACCAAGGTCATCATAAGTCTGGCTCGTGTTGACATCAGGGAAATTAGCGACTTCATAACCCACTCATAAGCATTGCTTAAGAATTCATGAGCAGCTCATGTCAGCATGGCCAGGATTACTTACAATATTTTATTACATAAATGGAGGAATTTTAAATAGCCCTGTACTGAAGTGGTCTGGACTGGACGATTTGCTTCATAACAGTGCTGTGAAATGTCATTCCCAACAAAAATGTTCCCAGATCTGTAAAAGTATACGATTTGAATTATTCCTTAAAGAAAAACTCAGATTCACAGCAGCAGTTTCTAGCTTTTTATTTTTATTTTTTTGTTGCACAATTTTGGTAAAATATTTCTGACCCTGAAATGAGCACCCTTGCCCATCTGGGCTCTAAAAATGACAAACTGCTCCTTTAAGTACTGGTATATACTATTTAAGGAATAAAACACTTGGAGTGTGCAATTCTAGGAGAATAATCAGTGACAGGTTGGTGTGATATGGCTTGACGAAATGTTTTATTCCTCTTATACCACAGCACTTTACCAAGCATTACATTTTTTAAAATAATTCTAGCAGTGGTTCTCAAATGTTTTGTAACCAGGGACCCATTTAACTTTAAATAAACTCCACAGACGCCCGAGTATGGATTTATTTTCCGAACAGTATTTAAATCATTAACTGTACTTTCTATTCCTGAACTTTCCATTCACAGAACGCATTAGGTCTGAGTTGACTTTGGTGCTTGGACCCCTAAATATAATAACTTTGATAATGTGGGTTGTGATTTCCACCACTGTAACAAAACAAAAAAATCACAGACCCCTCTGGCTATGCTTCACAGACCCCACTTTGAGAACCACCAAATTATAGAATGTCACATTGTACTTTTTATCCATTTATAGTTACATTTATTGTTGTGGAATAGCCAGAAACAAGTTATTCACCTCCTGACACAGATTGTTTATGTTTATATGTGAAAGTGCTTCAGTGTGGTTGGACACACTTGTTTTTCGTCTGTAAGTGTGTGAGGAATCTGCCGGCTGTCTGCCTCCACCTGTGTGTTGGCTCTTATTGCGAGCGAACGTGTGTTTGCCAACAAATTCTCTGCCAAACCTTCTTCCCACAGTCATCACCGATATATTCACTTACAGTAACTCGAGCTCTGTGTAGTGCAGATTTCTGGGCAGCGATCCACAACTTTTAGCATTAGCAGATTTACGGATCTCCAGGCCTTGAGTTTTAAAGATGGGAAACTTTTCAGCTTGTCCTTTTTTCAGGTTGTTGTTGATTTCTGTGTCTCTTTACAACTGAGAGTGAAGTGTGATGCTTTTAGAGCAGCAGTTCCATCCTAAAGCACTGTTCTGCCTCCGTCTCTTTAATCCCTAACCCCTCTTCCCTCAAAGATCACCAGGCCAGTATCTTCCTGAGTGGGAATCTCACTAATTATAGACATGATATGGGAAGAGTTGACGGTAAATGTCAAGTGCGCTTATCAGATTGCACGCAGATCTGCGTCGCTGTAGTGCAGTGTTGCAGGTTTGGGTTGAGTATTTAGGGCAGATCTGAGCTGCATTTCATCGCTGTTCTGTCCATTAGTCTGAATAGCTGATCGCTCAGGCGTTCATTGTTATTGTTCATTTTCATAATTGTTACGCTGACTGAGACGGGGTTTTTTTTTTTTTTTTTTTTTTTTTTTTTTTTTTTTTTTTTTTTTTTTTTTTTTTTTTTTTTTTTTTTTTTTTTTTTTTTTTTTTTTTTTTTTTTTTTTTTTTTTTTTTTTTTTTTTTTTTTTTTTTTTTTTACAAAGTCAGTGCAGTGGCTGAAACAATTGAGTACAAAAGTTTGCATACCCCAGGACAAAATGAAGAAGACCAACAATTTCATTCTATAGCCACAACAATTTTAGTATGATATTCCTTCATTATTACAGGTAACAGAAATGGTAATGGTGAGACATTAATACCAGTTAATATCAAAACCAACCTTTTCCTTTCAAAACCCATATGTGAGGCAAAGTTTTGCATCGAGCTGTATAACTGTATGATAAACAAACAAAAAAAAACGTACAAAACAGACATAGGACTATGTTCAGCTTCTTTATTATGCTCTTGATAATGTGGTCTAGGTAACAAGTTATCATTTAGTCATCATCATTATCATCATTTAGTAACAGATTAGGCAGGGATGTGTACTTTGGACGCTCAACATAATCTCAGTCTGATAATAAACAAATAAATTTAAAAACACGTGTTATTTATCAAAGAAAAACATATGGTGAAGGTTTCTGTAAGGAAATTTTAACTTTTAACATTTATGGAAGGAGTCTCCAGTTTCAGTGTATCTGTACAGTTTTCCACCATGGGAAAGTCGTGACAGGAAAGATGGCAGGCTTTGCATTTTGTGGTTTCTTAGTAACACAATGAGTTTGTTTGGTTTTGTGTGTTGTTATCTTCGAGAGTGAGAAAGGGAACAAGGTTTATAATGTAAGTGATAACAGGAACTAACTTGTTTTTAAGGACATTCCACAACATTAAAAAGTAATTATAAAGTGATCAAAAGTATGACATGTTGTTCCTTAATAAATAGCAAAAACAAATTGTCAGCGTTGGTAAATTGCTGTGGTGTACATAAAACAAATAAAACACTTTGGGATGTGCTGTTAGTGGAAAATAATCAACTTACATGTCGCTGATTATTCCTTATCCAGTGCACAGTGGAGTTACTGGTATTATTACATTTCTTTTAAATCCTTTTAATAACCTGTGTGTGTGCGTGTGTGTGTGTGTGTGTTTCAGTTTTGCACAGAGCTCAATCAGCCAACTCTCTCCAGTGTGTGTAATTGGAAAGGCCCTCGTGGTGTGTGGAAATGTGCTGCTTCTGGGAAACCCACTGGAGAGTCATCTATAGTAAGTGCACACACACACACACACACACACACAAAATATATGGAACTGCTACCATCACAGTGTGTGGAGGTTTGTTGTGTAACTGCTGCTCACTGTTTGTTGTGTTTTACGTGAAGGGCTCAGAATATTCTGGTTTCCTCTGGGACTCCTCGGCTGGCATCCAGCTGAAAGAGGCCGTGGTTTTGGAGAGCGCTGCTGCTAACGGCAACGGGAACGACGCCCAGCCGAAAGCGTACCTTGGACACTTTTATGTAAGTAACAGCAGCTCTGACTAAAGGGCAAACAGGGAATCAGTGCAGCTCATAATGAGTGTGTTGTTTGTGTGAGTTTATTTGGTAACTGATTTCGTGTAAATTGGCATTCTTAAACATTTAAATGTAGCTTTGTGTGCATTAGGGATATAACCGAATACTTATACATGGTACAGTTAGAAGAGATAATGCATAAACAGATACAAATATAGATACAAATAGAGGAGGTGCACTTTGTTTTGTTTCTTTTTTCTGTTGTTTTTTTTTTACATTTTATTTTACGACAGCTTGTCAGGAAGGTTCACGTGCCATCTGGTTGAGACTGGAGGTGTGCATCAGGACTGGCATCTCACTAGTGACGTAGCCAGGAATTAATTTCAGGGCTGGATAAGGAAATGGCAGGATCTGTACAATTAAACTGATAAGCCTGCTGCAGTCATGCTTTTCTGGGTAGATGCCAGACAGTCATTTCATCATTATCATTATAACTACACAGCATTTTAGATCACCAAACAATCTTGCCATATTAATAGCATTGCCATAAAATACTTTTATGACAGTTCCATTGAAAAAGATTAAAGTAAGAGGCTAGGTATTGTGGGAAATTATGTTTTGTTTTATAAAACCTGCTCTGGATCTGAGCTCCTCCTGCAGTAAACCTACCGTACTTCACAGCCCGTCATCTCGATATCACTATGCTCAGAGTTTTCAAACAGAAATGAATGGTTTCTGATTGGTTAAGCCTGTTTCTCACCAGAGTAGCCAACAAAATATGATTAAACAAGCTAACGGACATGTTCATTTGACGTCTGGGGCGGTTAAATGCAGAATCACACTAATGACCATTTATGGACATCATTACAGTGCATATTAATGCACAAAATCTGTTATTTGACATTGAATAACATTGTATTTGCATAGTAAGTATGCTATAGTGATGTTCATAAACAGTATATATAATGAAATGTGCCGTATGTCTGTTATATTAACCACCAATAAGTATTTGAAGCTGGAAAATATTTCCATCCACACACCTAGCTAGGCCACTGGATGAGTGGGCGGGATTTACTTCCTTTTTTTTTACTTTTTATTCATTCATTCATTCATTCATCTTTAGTAACTGCCTGGTCAGGATTGCAGTGGTTTAAATTAGACTACTAGTTTGTTTATATTTTGGGAAATAAACTAGAAAATATCACAGGCAAGTGCGAACAAAAATAATAACTGTGCCAGAAGGATTAAAAACAATTCAACGCTCATCTCAATTAAAAAAAAACAGAAAAGAATGTTTAAAAAACTCTTCCGGTTTAGGCCATGCCCACTTTGGATTTAAATCCAAATACAAATCTGGACGTTTGGAGCACTAAACAGATACCGGTAGTGTCATTGTGTTACACCCCTAGAGCACATAAATACACTGAATATTTAAATAGTATTTAAAATATATGATGCATAAATACAGCCCATTTTGTGTGTTATTTTTTTAAACAAACCCAATCAAACCCAATCAGCTCAATTCATCACCTCATTAATAAATGATACTTTATGAACTTCATATGATCCATTATGACCTGTTTATCATACTGCTGTGATGCTTATATGAATAAAATCGACTGTTTTGTCTTTCTGATACCTGATACATCATTAGTATCTCTAATCCTGGCAGTTCACACATCTCCTGTGTCTGATCTCTGTTTCTGTAACCAGATCGGATCGTCCGAGCTCACCGTAGTGAACGTGCACCTCAAACCTCCATCGGCGCCGAAGCAGCAGAATGGGCGACACCACAAATCTGACGAGCTGAAAGCCCATAGGCTGAGCCCTGGAGTACAGGAGACTCTGAGAGGTTGGTACTTAATGTCCCAGAATGCACTGCGCTTTATGGGTGAGACTTATTGGCAGTGTGTCAGTGGGTTTAGCTGCACGGCTGGCTGGCTGGACGCTGTTTGTGCTGTTTGTGCTGATGGAGCAGCAGTGATGAGCTAAGCTAGAGCGCAGTGCAGCGTAAGCACACTGACAGGATTTCTCTACACTCGCCCAGTGTGTTCTGGTCAGAACCTCCTTGTGCTTTTTTGTTTATTATATGATACTTATTAGTGATATAGTTAACATGGTCTCATTAACATAGTTTCTTCATTATAAGATGCTTTTTTGCAGATCTATGGTTTAGACGTTACAATATTTGACACGTCAGAACTACACTTGTATGCATCCCAACATACACTATAGTTTTTGTGGTTTAAAAAAAAAAAAAAGATTTTCCCTCTGCCTGCTAGGATTTTCTTGTTAGTAATTTTAAATTAACTTATACAGCAAAGCAACATGTGCTATAATTTGTACATTAGCCTAATATGACAACATTAGATCCAACCAGTGCACGAACGGAAATCAGTGAGCACTTCAGTAACTATCACAGTAAATTCCTAGCTAAAACTAAAGTTCAGGGCACTCTGGACTAGAAATCAAAAACCTAAAATGTCAAACTGTTGTTATACTTTTGTTAATACTTTTGCCTAGCTTTCTATTTTTTATTTATTTATTTTTTTAATTAAAAGCATTATTTACTGCTTAATTATAAAAACAACAAAGGAAACTGAAGCCTGAAATGAAGAAACCTCAGATCAGTTGGCTGTCATTATTAGGAATCAGTCATTTTGAAATTATATGCTTATTAAAGTTCTAGGAACACTCTTAAAAATGACAAACTGCACCTTTAAATGCTGAAACCAAGCTTTTTAATCTGAAACTTCCTCTGAAACTCTAAACCACAGTGTAAATCTGAGTATGTGATCATGCACTCGGCCTAAAATCTGTGCTCAGAGTGTGGGTTCTCTCTGTAGGGGTGAAGAACGTGTTGGTTGTCGGGGGCTTTGGTCTTCCTCCGGACAGCGCTCAGTTTGAGCCTCTGAAGAAAGAGAAGCTGAGCGCCCTCGTGCCTTCCTCCGTCAACACCAACATCAGCACCAAAGCACCGCAGGGATCCAGCTGCCTGGACAACATCTGGGCCAGCCGTAGCATCAAGAAGCTCTACACAGGTTTGTAGATGTGTGAGTGTGTGAGTGTGTGAGGAAGCCGTTTTATTAGAATTCACTCTAACAAATCACAGCTATTAGGAAGACTTGTGTTTTCTGAAAGTATGGGTACTCACTATAATAGAGAACATCATAACTTTCAGTAATTAACAGCTGACTTAATGACTTAATCACTTAATTACTGGTTCCTACAAGCCTACAAGAATGCTAAACATGACCTCTACTTTTACATATTCCCTTTATACTACTGTGCTGATGAATGCTCATTTCTGATTGGTCAGAAGGTGTTGAAACATTCACGCTTAGTGTTTTTTTTGTGTGCATGCACGTGTGCATGTGTACGTGTGTGTAGGTCATTGCTCTGTCATGAGGGAAGGCCTGACCAACCCCTGGATCCCTGATAACTGGTCGTGGGGCGGAGTGGCCTCGGAGCATTGCCCCATCGTGGCCGAGTTTTACACAGATTGCACAAATGAGAAGATGGTGAAGGAGCCGCTGCACAACGGAAGCAGTGTGGCGGTGGTGGAGAGGGATGACATCACACCCAAACATGAGCGGTGACCTTTAACCTCGGGCTGTGGAGACTGTCATGGTGGTATGACATCACTACAGAGAGACTGAGATGGACTGAGACTGCGTCTCTTCCAGCTATTGTACAGTAGAAATAATTTTGAATGTAGAGAAATAATCAGATATTTAAGGAAATGAGATATATGTATGTATTAAATTTTTCAAATTACAAAAGTGCTAAAAACTTTTTAATGAAGTACGTGGAATAAAGCAATACTGAGAATTTAACTGCTCAATGTAATACAAATTGTATGTGTTATAGATAGAGCTGTGTGTGATATGATGTTCTTTCACCAAACCTGACAGCACAGAGGCCACACCCATTTTACTAAGACTAACGGGCACAGAGGCCACACCTCCTCTAAAAAGTTTGTTTAAGGAAGTGGTTTCCTCTGACTTCTCTATAGTAGGACAGCTACATAGTTACAGCCTTCTACTGTGTGTGTGTGTGTGTGTGTGTGTGCGTGTGCGTGCGCGCTTATGTACGTGTGTGTCTTTAAACAAGCCTAAACAGCAATGCTATCAGGATCATGTAATTATTTTAAGTATACATATTTCTGAGTATGCCTCAGAATGCGGAGATAAATGTTCAGTCAACAGATAAACATTTGTATAAATTTTCTGTGTAACTTTTCCTCATTTCATAACATTAATATGTAACACATCATTGCAGCCTCATATTTTAAGTACCACTCAATCAGCACTGCTAAACATTTGCAACTACAGAAACAAAGTCAGCTTAAGTGACGAAAGTCCACTTTGTCACTTGAAGTCTAGCGTCAACTAATGAATTCATCATTAGCATGAGTTTTTAAATTTAAACCATGTAACATCAAATCATTTAGGAAACATTTTCCCATCTGTAGAAAATCTCCATCCACAAAAAAATGCAGGGAATGGACAATTAAAGGTCAAACAGCAAAGCCAAGGTTGGGAAATGACAGACACGCTGAGGAGAGTCAAAAATGCAAAGGCCTTCTCATGCAAAATCTTATAGCACTTGAGTGTACAGACAGAGTTTAGTTCAGGTCACTGATGCTGATGATGTGAATAACCTGTGCACGTGAAGAGCCAGTGCTAAATTTGGTCTATATAAATAAATAAATAAATAACAGGAGTGGAGTAGCAGCGCCCACATGTGTCTGCGTTTAAGGATCTAGATTTTATACTCAGTTTGTCTTTTTACAGTGAATGTAAAACTGCACAATGACATATATCCCTCTGAGTGAAGCATGGTGGTGGTATCATCATCTTGAGCTTTACCCTTGGCCCCTTGCTGACTAATCCCCTCTTTACGGACTCCTTTCTCTTTCCACTCTTTCAGTGAACAGACTCCTCTAGGCAGCGTCATGGTTATGACAGTTTTTAAATAATGGATTTAATGATGAGCCATAGCATTTCATAACCAAACCCACTTTCCCAGAACGTTGGACTCCTGGACTTGTTTTGGTAGCTTTGTTGGTCTTCATGATGCTGTTTGTTTAGGAATGTTCTCTCACATACTCTGAGGCTTTTATATTGCATTTATATTGACATCAGGGGACACTATAATTGTACACAGATGGACTAATTACACAACTTCTAATTTAGGGGTTTCACATCAACAGGGTTGAATACTTATGCAATAGCAACTTTGATGCAATAACAACTTATGCAATAACAACTTTTTCTCCACTTCAGCTTTATGGGTTATTTTGTGTAGATTCGTGACATATTATCTCCATTAAATCCATTTCAGTTCCAGGTTGTAAAACTACAAAATGTGGAAATGTTCAGTGGGTAAACTTATGCAAGCCACTGAACTGAACTGGTGTGTGGAGTGAGAACGCCATCCAGTGGCAGCAGGACCGCAGGGAAGCAGTGAGCTGGTCATCAGATGCCTACAGTTTACTGAGCTCTGAAATTAACATTAGTGCCAAAAGGAGGAAAATATTAGAATTCACAGCCCCAAGAAGGATAACACACCTTAGTAATTATTAAACATGAATTTTAAATGACAGATTCACCTACAGTTATGCGGATGTATGTAAACTGTGTGTGTGTGTGTGTGTAATAATTTGGGGCAAACTGACACTTTATGGACAGGTGGTATTGCTTTTTTGTGCTTTTTTCTCTCACACTAATGGCATTTCTAATGCTAATAACACCAGTGAGCAAAATACCTCAGGGAAAAAGCCTTGTTAGCTGTTTGTTGCTGTGTTTCATCATTAACTTTTTTTCTTTTTCACATCCCATTAAATTGGTCTGGAAAAGCCCTAAAAGTCTCTCTCACAACCGTATACTGACGGGCTTCAAACCTCAACTGAAACCCCACATGAACCAGCAAGCTAGCCACGACTATGTTATGGCCTTAGGAGAGCCTTAGGAAAGATGTTGACATTTCTGAAGGTTTTCAGTCACAGACATCTTATGTACAATGATATAATGACATGAATGAGTTCGGAAAAGGGTGATTTACAAGGATTATTTTTGCAATTTAAAAAAAAAACTCTGGTGGCAGGGGCGTGGCTGAGATTCAGTTGTGGACAGAGAGGAGGCAGGTGACAGACAGACAGACAGACAGAGACAGAGACAGAGGCAGACACTCACACACTCATTTTATCCTTTTTTTTTCAATTATTCTGTATATTGTGCCTTTACATTGTCCTTAATTTATGTAAATTGTTTGCACTATTTTTTGTTTATTTTAATCTATTAGTATTTTATTTTATTTTATCTTTTTTATTCCTCCTGTTTTTTACACTACCCTTCCTTTGCACTTGCTTTGGCAACACAAATGTACAATTATTTGTCATGCCAATAAAGCACATGAAAACTGAAACTGAGAGAGAGAGAGTTAGTTAGTGAGTTTTGAAAGTGTGCTGAAAAGCGTGGACTGAAAAAACGTGAGTCTGGAACTGTTTCCCGAGTCTTCCTCCTCACTCTCACACCCTGGGGTTCTACAAATACACTCTCTTGCGTTCCCTCTCAAGTCCATCCCTGGTTCTTCGACCACAGCATGTCATCAACAATCAGCGCAAATGTTAAGACCTTGTCATCGACCCAGTTTGTCAGGCATAGTGGAGGAAAGCTGACATTGTAGAGAACTAAGGGGGTAAATTTATTAGGATTTGACACATCCATGAACATCAGAACACCACATGTGTGAGGAACTTATTTTAAACTCCTGGTGTTCCTGTAAGGCTATATTCATGATGAAGGAAACTTCTGGACAAAAAGCTATGTGTTTTCATGCAAAATACCACAACACAAAACTGAAAACCTGCTAATTTACGAATCATCATATCTAATACTTAAGAAGTCACAGAAATGTCCATTCACAACAAAAAATCTATAAAGTTAAAATTTTTTCATGGTGTTCATTGATGCTTCTCCATACAGTAGAACCCGTGGGAGACCAATGGTTAGCAATTGATGCTAAGTCAAATTACAGTGTAATTTCAGTCATACAGAGCCTTTTCTTCATAAATCACCAACACATCTAAAGAAAATGCTGATCTTCCCAGAAGTTTCGTCTTATTTTCATTGTTACTACACCTTTACATTGTGCTGGCTAGCTATACTGTTAGCCTCAGTCATTAACTAGCTTATGCTTAGCATCTACATATATTGTCCAGGCACCTAACAACAGATTTCTCATGACCTTCCCATGAACTTCTCATGTCAAAAGCACAAACTGCAAACTGCAAAGAACTGCAACTTGACGTATATAGCCACAGTGAATCATGGTGGTGGTAGCATCATAACTTGTGTGTTAACTGCTCATGTCAAAAGCACATATTCATATACTCTCATATGGTTTAATTACCCAGTAGACACTGCTAACAAAAAAGGGTCTCTAGAAAACATGACTGCACCATTATAACCTAGTAGCTATGCTAGTGTATGAATGTATGAGCTCTTTTCATAACTCTACACACTTACCTAAAGTCTGCCAGAGCACACAGGACTATTCACCGATCACATGTGACCTGTAGCTATATGTTATAGATAATTAACATAACTTTACACTTCTTTCACACAGTCATTTGAATATAACTTCTGTAAACCGACAGCCATTTCTCAGCGTCACAACTGACATACACTCGCAGTGTGTTATGAGAATCTCTCATCCACCCAGTGTGCACAAAAAACCGTATGAACCTTTAAAATAATACAGAGACTACCGAGCGGTCTGATTAGAACACGTTTTAGAACAAAAATTTGGAAAACGAGGTCTGACTAGAACACATTTTGGGATGTTTCTAAAATGGCTGACAGTGTAGTAGGAATGCCAAACGAATCCTAGCGTTTGGGACACACCCACAAACTGGCATGAGCAGAGTGGCAAACTGGCAGGTATATGATTCTCCTCATAAGTTTGGAACGTAATTTTAAAAAAAAAAGGTAATTTGTGATCATAGCAGGTAGGTGGCACTGAGGTTGTGTTTATATTCATCCTGGTATGCCTGTTTCCCTTACCAGTGATGATGGAAACTATCCTTAGAAACTACCTTTAGAAAAATATACACTATCTTTGAATGGATTAAAAAGGACACTTGGGTTTAATGAGCATCACTCCTAGGCTGGTTCAGAGATGCAGGGTTGGTCACGCTAACAAAGATTTTTATCAGAATTATCAGGCCAGGTCGGTGTGGGAATCAGAGGTCACAGGGGTCTCCCAGCGTGCTCAGATGAGCGCTTGGAGCTCGTCATCAGTCAGCTGGTTGACCGCCATGATCTTCTGGAGCTGCTCGGCGTACCGCGCCTGGTCCTGCAGGAAGTGAGGGATTCGCACGTTCTCCATCACAGCCAGACCCTTCAGACGCTCCACATCCTCGTAGGACACCTACAGAATGTGCGTTAAATGAGTAATAACTTAATATCCTTATAAGACATCTTTACACCTTACACCTATACACATAAGAACTGCTTTAAAGTATATATGCACAACAAAGAGTCATGCTCATTAATCAAGATTTAGCTTTTAAAATAATTTCCAGAGTCTAGCTAGAATTGTTGTGACTGTCAAAAGTTGGCGCGTGAATCTCACTGTCAGTATTAAAAGTTGTACAGTGTTCACTTCATAAAGAATTTAACTGTATCCTTGTTATTAGCATAACTACGTACAGGACAGTTGTGCTGCTATCTAAGGTATTAGCAAGCTAGTTCCACTAACTCCATTTTCTAATTGCAAGGTGGTGCCTTATAATTAGTTCTTATCATTCTCGATTCTGATTGGTCAGAAGGTGTTGATTAATTTGATGAACAGCAGCTCTGACAATAATACAGCTGCAAATCACAGGTTTATATTAATATCATTTCTATAGTGACAACTGACACATGGACTTGTACGGTGGATGTTCCACAAAAATGGATTTAAAAAAATGTGTCGTTTACATGACAAGCTGCATTTTCTGTCTTATTTACAAGGGAAAGAAAAACAGAGAGGCTGGTGAGGGAACAGCTGTTTATAGCTGCTTTAATGTACATGATAACTGGAAATAACTTGTTTCGCAACATGTACTTACAAATGGATAAAAAATACCATATGACATTATTTAAGTTGCTAAAACTTGCTGTGGTATAAGAGGAATAAAACACTTGCTGTTACAGAAAGCATACTGTATGTCATGTTATGCTTTCCTCTATCAACACGCCCCCAGGTGTTTTACTACATACTTAAAGAACAGAGTTGCACCGGTAAAGGCTATACTTAATTTTCTTAACCTACACAAAATCAAGATATTCATCTGTTTCTTGTCTGTTAGTCGTAAACAAGATAAAAATCTCAAGGAGATTTCCTGGCTGCTTACAAAAGCAGTAAAAGCTCATCTGTGCTTTGAGCAAAATGTAAATCAATAAACATTTATATTAAATCAATAAACTGTAATCAAACGGTGCTGAGGAGCAAAAGAAAATGCAGTAAAAGTAAAACACTACGCTGGTTAATCTGACCTTCCCAAGTGCAGTGAGGAGCTGGAAGTCGATCTTCTCTCTGTGCCTGAGGATCTTCAGGATGCCGTCCAGATAAACCTGGTCCTTATTGAAACAGCCTGAGCAGATTGGACAAAAAATTAGATATAGCCTCATATCGTTTTTATTTATTATATTGCGTCTGTTAAATGCCATATAGCAGTAAGGCGGAGTGTGTTACCAGGCTGTGAGGTGTCGGTCTGGCCGCGTTTAGCCCGTACGCAGTAGTCCCAGCGTGTGCCTGGATCGTGGACGAAGCGTGCGAGCTCGTGGAAGAGCTGAGTGAAGGACATGTGCGCCGCCTGGTGGACGGTGTAGTAGAGCAGGGCAGCACGCCACAGCCTAGGGTCTCTGCGGAACAGCACGCTGTGGATGCTGGCCAGACCCTCCTCGGTGGGGTTGACCGGCTTCAGGCTGAGCTTCTTCCTCCCGGCTCCGCTGCTCCACGGCTGCTGGCTGTTATTGATGCTGCGGAAATAGTGCGTACCTGAGTGATAGAGGGAGAGAGATAAGCACACTTTCAATAAAGAGTTCAATCTTGTACTTCTGTGGGATATTTAGCATAAATGATAAATGTCAGGCACACAAAACACACAAGTAGTTGCAATGTTATGGATCTATAGAATGTATGCTTTTCACACACACCGATCTCATGTCTCAGCATGCCTTCGAGCCACTGCTCCCTGGCCATGGAGATGTTGATGGTGAGAGTTGGTCTGCCATTCACTACAGTCATGGAGGCTCTGGAGAGCAGGTCATCGGTCAGGTGCACCACTATCTACACACACACACATTCACATGCTTTACTGTACTGTGCTGTACTGCACATTAAACTCATCTAATCTGCATCTATTTTATGATAAACGCTCTGATGTTCAGATCCTCAGCCTCGCTGGGCCTCACTTACCTCTCCCACACAGCCTTCCTTCTCCATGTACTTCTTAACGTGGGCCCAGATTCGGCCCTTGGTTAGCAAGCTTCCTCCGGTGGCCTGCTCAAACTTCTCGTAATTTCCGTACTTGTGCAGAGCCAGCTCCATGATGCGCACTGCCTGGGAGAATGACATTAACGCATCATAGAGAGGTGAAAGAATGAATCTGACACAAGTGGAAGAAAAGCAAGAATCTCAGATCTACAAGGCCACTAAGACGAGTGCTGTCTGTTAAACACTGACACGAATCTCATGTTAAATGGACAGAGACATAAAAAGAGACAAAGAATGGAGGGAGAGAAGAACAGATCCATAAGAAAATAATATTATTGAGTCTAAGGGAACCGTCACATTGAACCTTCTTGTAAGCTCATTAGCTCATACTACATTTGGTCGTGTTCATGATGTTTATGAGAAGTAAAAAAAAAAGTGTTTTTTTTTTCTCAAAATATGGAATGGAGTTGAAGGTAGAAGAGATTGAGAGACAAAGAAAGAAGACAGAAGGAGAAATATTTGTCAGGGTTTAAACAGTAAAAGTTTGAGAACTATGTTTTCTGTGTTTTGTCTAGCATCAGAGATGGACTCTTACCTGTGTGAGGAAGCGGTCAGAGGCTTTGCTGTGTTTTTCCAGGACCTGTGGGGACGCTGGGTTGCTGTACTCAAACTGCGGGTTATACGTGAAGTCTGACTTGAAGAACTTGGCCTTCTCACTTTCCACATTGGATGGTTTAATGGCAGTGAGGATGCACAGCTTCTTCAAGGAGTTCTCTCCATCTCTACTGCCTTTAGCCAGCTGCGGGAGTCTGACTCGAGGTTGAGAAGCTCTATTCAGCTGGCTACCAGGACGAGGAGACAGACCAACAGGACTGCCATGTATGGTTATACTGTTCCCTGGCCAGGAATAATGGAAGAGCTGTGATTGGCTGATTTCTCCATAGCCCTGGTTTCCCGATCCGATCAGCGCGAGAGACTTCACGTCTCGGTGGGTAGATGTGGAGACGATGCGCTGTGCTCTTTTAAACTGTCTGTAGGGGGAGTGCTTGAGCATCTTCCCTTCTTTCTCCTCCTCTTTCTGGGCGAAGACTAAGCTGCTGGAGTACGGGCTCTTTAGGACACTGGAAGACCAGTGTTCCACATACACCTGGCTTGAGCTCACAGGCTTCTGCATGACACTCAGTACACACTTCTTAGCCATGTCCTTCTCAGCCCAGTGGAGGTGCTCTAGAGAGAAACGTAAGAATATGACGTAAGCTCGCAAATATCCACCAATCAGTGCAACAGCTAGTCACACCTAGTAAAGGAGGCGTGGCCTCTGTGGTGTCAATCCCAGTGATAAAGCTGTGGATCAGTGAAGGAGGCGTGGCCTCTGTGGCATCAGTCCCAGAGATAAAGCTGTGGATCAGTGAAGGAGGCGTGGCCTCTGTGGCATCAGTCCCAGTGATAAAGCTGTGGATCAGTGAAGGAGGCGTGGCCTCTGTGGCGTCAGTCCCAGTGATAAAGCTGTGGCTCAGTAAAGGAGGCGTGGCCTCTGTGGTGTCAGTCCCAGTGATAAAGCTGTGACTCAGTAAAGGAGGCATGGCCTCTGTGGCGTCAGTCCCAGTGATAAAGCTGTGACTCAGTAAAGGAGGCGTGGCCTCTGTGGTGTCAGTCCCAGTGATAAAGCTGTGGATCAGTGAAGGAGGCGTGGCCTCTGTGGCATCAGTCCCAGTGATAAAGCTGTGGCTCAGTGAAGGAGGCGTGGCCTCTGTGGTGTCAGTCCCAGTGATAAAGGCGTGGCTCAGTGAAGGAGGCGTGGCCTCTGTGGTGTCAGTCCCAGTGATAATAATGTGGATCAGAAAGAAGTCATGCTCTAAAATCAGATTGGATCAGAGGCTGCTTTAAATATATCTTTCACACACCAGATCATTAATCCCATATCGAGGAAGAGACACACCCATGCCTATTAAAGAACAATTAAAAAAATAGCTGATGTAAATTAACATGGCATTTAAAACAGCCTCATTTAAAGTATCAAGGTGTCTCTCTCCTTCTGCTCTTTGTGTCCCATTTTCCTGGAAACCTAACCTCTGTGTTCTCCTCGTAGCTACAACAAATGAAATCGATATGGAAAGAACAACACAAAGCCTATTGTAACGATTTATTTACTTCTCCACAGTCCTAATGAATCCTTTCAAGGAGCGTGTCAGTAAAATATCCTCACTGATAAATCCCTGAGAGATTCAGTTACAGCAAGACAAAACTGCAGCCGGTTTTCGACATCTTATCTGACCTGTCCTGCTGCATTAGACACAAACCTTGGGAGGATTTGTGCATGAATATATTTATTTGTCTTTTACAATCAAGTCACGTTAAACTGACCTCGGTGGCTGGAGTGTGCGAGCTCTGAGGATGCACTGTGCCACGCTTCATTAAAATGATCCTGATTATTTTGGACAGTGGGAGTACACGGGCAGTGAGAGGACTCTGCAAAAAAAAAAAAAAAAAAAAAACCACCCGAGGCATCGAATCACAACAGCAGCGAGCTTCTAATGAGAGCAATGAGCTGGAAGGGCACGGCTTCATCATCACAGCCGATTACTGTAACCAAACTCCATGATGTGAAATGATCACGACTATTTAAAATCGAATTCAACGCACAATTTAAGTAATATGATCAGGATATTATGGGTATTATATTGTCATGTTATTGTTATGTTGTTTATATTGTAAAAAAAAAAAATTAAAATAAAAAAAAAAAGGGTTGCCTTTCTGTCTGAGCATGATTATTTGCATAGGCGAGGGGCAGATAATGAATAATGAAAAATGAATAATATTATAGAGAATAGCTAAAAAAATAAAATACTTGGGGGCGTGGTGTTATAGGAAACAAACAAACAAACAAACAAACAGCATGGTGTAATAAGGCAGCAAAGTGTAAACTCCTCTGCCCGAAGTCTTTCCCGTGTAAGAAAAGTTACTGCTTTACTTCTGACTGTTACAAAGCACTGACACTGGAGACTCCTTCCATGGATGTTAGACATCTCCTCAACACACTACTTCATCATATCAACAATGACACATATTTTACTACAAATATTATATAAGAAAAAATATAGACTAAAGTCGAAAGCTTGTGAATCTGTAGACCTTATTTTCTACACTAGTGCAGCTTCCTGAATGCACATCACATTTAATGTTTTTCCTTTTCATGTTACAGTCTTGGAAGAAATCTTGTTTTCCTTAAAACTTAAAATTGTTGTGGTAAAGATGCTTATCTATCTATCTATCTATCTATCTATCTATTTGTTTGTTTGAATTATAACATTAGGTTTATCAGATAATGCAGCAAACTCACCAGTAACTTTAATGGCTTCCAGCATTGCTGAGCTCCTTCTCTGATAAAGATGAGGTGCAGCTGACAATAAGACTCACAGGATATTAATATAATATATTAATATTAATATTTCATGTAAGTAAAGGAAATATCAGAAGGATAATCTTAGGAACGCTCTCCTCACATTCCCACTGACTCTCTGCAGCTCTGTGTTTCCCTCTGGAGCTGAGCTGCGTCTTGTAGTTATGGAAACCTTACGTCATTTCCGTACGACCATACGCCTAGTATATATTCTAATATATTCTACAACAGTATTACGATAATAATACTATATTTATATTACATTAATATTATATAATTTATTTACATTAATTATATTGCAAGACTTTACACCTTTTTTTTTTTTGGTATTCACAAATAGCTCAGTCGTGACGCAACAGTGACGTACTCAACATGGCGGTTAGCAGCTAATGCTCATTGTAGCGAATTACAGTGTAATTTTAGTCGCACGGAGCCTTTTCTTAATAATTCAGCAACACGTCTGGAGAAAATATATCTATATCTAAATAATTTATATATGATATTCTTTGTAGTTTTATTTTGTTTTCCCTCTGCCTTTGTTTTGCGCTGCTAGCTCCAGTTAGCCCCAGTCACTAATTAACTTCCGTGTTCGGCAGCCATGTTTCTCAGTTGCCTAGCAACAGTGAATTATGAGCCGTCTGCTATTTAATATTAATAAGCAGTTAGGACAACACACTAAAGGTGAAGGGGGATATTTTAATAAAACTACAATATATCACAATCTTTGCTGCTGATATTCTTACAAGTATTCTTCTATTGGAAGGTCTATCCACGGATTAGTACACCACCAAAACCTCAAATCACACACAGAAAATATTATCAAAATAAAATATCTACAATGCTCAGTCACCTCTTAGTAACATTTGAAGAGACCTATCAAACACCTGAGACACCACAAGATAAACAAAAGCTGAAATATTTAATGATTTGAACTCCATGAATGTGCTTACACAACACACATTACAGAGTAACAGAGATTTGCTTTGATTTTTGTAAAACAGTAATTTAAAAAAATTGCATTTCCATCAATGAAGACAGCTGCTTCACATCTTAAGATCAAACACAAAGCTTTTTGTCCATCAAGGCCAATATTTATTAAAAGACAAAGTAAAAATGGTTGCTGAATTACAATAAACCAAGAGTTTTGTAGTGGATTTTTTTTTTTTTTTTTTTTTTTTACACAAACAATGGCAGTCATCACATGACTGAGCTCATGAGCACAACATAACCATTAAAATCACAATAAAATATCATAAGATGGAGGGGAAGCATGTTTGTAGCACAGCGTATTCAGGAACAGCATGTGCCAGAACAAATCTGATTAGGTTTTAAAGTAGACCAATATTAATAATAATAATAATAATAATAGTTTCCCCAAAGTCCAGCTCAATAAAACTCAGAGGGCAAAAAGTCTGTTTTCTGAAGGTCCATGTCAGGGGCAAAGCTCCTAGTTACAGGACAGGGTGTTACAGGGTGGACAGACACATCCATGTCCACTTTCCTTCAATCAGCATTTCTACTGGCACTGAGTGAACACTAAATGAGCCTACGCTGTATAAAAGGTGCTCCTTTTTCCCCTCTAATCAGTAAATAAGCTTAAGGAGCTTAACATCTGATGGTACATCCAGCTCTCACCGTATATATCTCATCACTTTGTAGAAAGTTCAGTGTAAATAGCATTTTGATTAAATTGGACGTTCAGGAAAAAAATGCCTGTAACTATATGCCTAGCTGGCAAGATATCAGCGTGTACATCTGCAGATCACTCCATGCTCTCCGGGTCAGCTTGGGCCATGTACGCATCCAGCTCTGCGTCCAGATGTCCCTTGGTTTTGGACATGTAGGCATCCAGCTGATTGTCCAGCTGTTCCCTGGTGACAGCGGGACGTCCTGCTCCTCTGCCTCTACCTCGACCACGGCCTCTTCCGAGGAAACCGCCACGACCGCGCAGACCTCCGCGACCTGGAAGAAAGGCACAAGATACAATACGTCTTGTTCAATATCAACAACATGGACATTGTGCCTTATATATCAATCTTTCAGTATATTTCATGCTACAGCTGATTAACACTTAGCCACGTCCACAAAACTCCATAAAAGGGAAAGCTCAGAGAGCTGAAAACTAGAACATGAAGCGACTGAACAGAGCCTTCTAATTATCTTCCAGTAATGCAGTTCAGCCACTGCAGCACATCAGTTACAAGAGACACACACTAAAGCCTGATTTATACTTGCTGTTAACTGCGCGTGTGCAAGTATCCTGCGGTCGATTAGCACGTCGCTTATGTACATCAGAAATTTGCGCGGCTCTTCCGTATGGTGCAATACCAACAGAAATATTTGAAGCAGTATAGCACCAAGTGACACTGCGTCTGCAACTGAATAAAGAAACTAGCATTGTGTCTCAAATCAAACACTTGCTTACTAATAATATACCCTTATTGAGTACAAACACTAACTGCTTTCCTATTACAGTTAAGTGTTTGAATTTAAAAAACTCTTAAACCTACTGAACGAACTGTTTTGAGTACCACTCTTCCGGATTTTTATAGATTAGTAAATTTTTGAATGCACGGTGAGGGGTTTTGATTTCAACACAGAGCAGGACAATCACACCCACGGCAGAAAGTTTTAAAGAGAAATGGAGCTCTGTCTGTTTAACGTTACTGTGCATGAAACCACTAAACATTACAGTTCGACTTGGAAACCTGGAGGACAGGGATGTTTCGGGCTCTGATGTGCCGTCTAGTGGACACCGCTTTTATTCCTCCAGACGTACATAAGATACGCAAGTGAGTATGTAAACAATGCCACTCCTTTTAATGTACATTTACACAATCTCAGGAGCTGTGGTAGAATATAAACATTTTTGGATTTTTTTTTTTTTGGATCACTGGATTTTACTGAAGAGCATATTTTGTGTAAATGCTGCTGAGAAAAATTCATTATGTAAATTCATATCCAAATAAATAAAATGTCCTATAACTCCTCACCTCGGGGTCCGGCTCCTCCACGTGCCGCTCCACGACCTGTGGCTCCTCCACGCTGACGCATTCCCCTCCGAATACCCAGACGCCCTGGGCCACCTCGGCCCTTAAGCTGACCTGTCCACACACACACACACACACACACACACACACACACACACAGACCATTAATGTGCCGTATGTCTGCAGCAGTCAATGACATGTCTGTAACAATGCAGCAGCTTCATATTTTCTGATGTTTGAGTTTGACAGCTGGCAATTATATCATTACACCCCAGTTGAACGATAATAACTGTACTGTTCGGTACAGTTAACTTGAAGCTCTGTAAAATCAGCACGGCTGACAGCATTATTGCAGAATATATTTTAGGCTTATGCATGCTGTGATGAGAATTCATCACACCTCTAAGAGCCAGCGCTCCTCTCATGGCACCTCCTCTTCCTCGTCCTCTGAGGCCTCGTGTGGCTCCTCGCATTCCTGCCACACCGAAGCCACGACCCCCGGCACCTCCCCGCATCAGCGGGCCAATGGGCCGGCCCAGCCGTGCCTGGATGTTGCTCTTCCCAAGCCGCTGCTTCAGGCTCTGCAGAGAGGAGACGAGGAACCATAGCAGCATGAAGAAAAGATTATAAACCAGTCAGGCGAAAGGAACCAAATCATTCTCGCGAGTCTTGAATACGTCTCCAATGGCTTCACTAGTTCTAGACCTTCGTAAGTTTATACTCTATGTAGTGAGCATATGTACAGAAAATAAAGCTATTTGTAATTCAACAAAACAGCATCTGAGATGCATAAATTTTCCATACACTTGAGGCAGAATTACTGTTTAGGCATGTAATTAAAAATGAAATGTTAAATTATGATGAACCATGATACTTCCTCCTTCTGATTGTCTTTTATTAAGAAATCGGCATCTTTCCAGGTTTATGTGAATGCACAGAACAACATACACAATCCTGTGCATCAAATAACACTGCTCAAGTAGTGTTTTCTTTCTTCTTTTTTTTTTTTAACCTTCACTGGACACCTTTCAGTTTAAACACTTATTTTGATAACTTTCACTTAAATTAGTTATTTATTTATTTTTTAAAAAATAAACACTCGAGAAAGGTTTTTGGTCACTGCATCCCTGTTGCTGAGACATATTAGCGCCCATACTGTAAATGTTATGTGGCCGTGTGTGTGTGTTTTGAGTGATCGTCTCTGGGGCCTTGATTCCTGTATGCTTCACTCTTTAGACATAAACACTGAAATTAAAGCCGACAGTCTAATGTGATCAAGCCAAAACAAATTTCATCACCGTCCAACTACTTACAGACCGTGGTCTTTAGGACCTTGAAGACAAGGCCGTGTAACGGCGCCGAGTGTGTTTACACACAAAATTATAACTGAAGGAAAAAACTCATAACTCATCTAGCACATTTGCAAGACTCCAGGATTGTGAGACTGGAAGAGCTCCAGGCCTGATGAGTCAGGCAACAGTTGGGATTATTTTCTTAATGCATGACTCGTGTAAATCTTGGGCACGTGTTTACTTGGAGGTTTTAACGGCTGCAAATTACACACAGACTGTTCTAAGAGTATGAGTATTATTTTACTCCAAGCTTTTACAGTAAGCAGCCACTGTTGGATTTGTTCCACCTCTGCTAAGACTAATGCTGCGTTCAAGGCGAATGTGCCGAAGTGGGAAATGACGTTATTATAACTTGCAAATTATTGCTTACAAGGCAGCATGAGCGCAGCACAACCCTGCTGGATGTGTCTTCAGAGCAGACAGACAGAGATTATTAACCAAAAAGAGTGCATTAACAATATTCAGGGAGTGTTTTTGCAGCACAGATGCTTAGACTACTTCCCCCTGGCATAATGCAGACTGTATATCGGAACATTTACATCCTATTTTTTCACACAGCTTTTGTGAAAATATTTAATCTGTGTTAAACACACTTCTGGAATTGATATGGGCCTCTCGTGTGTGTGCGTGTGCATGCTTTGATGAATCTGTGTCACGTGAATGATTTGGGAGAAGAAACAGGCAGGAGTAACCTTTCCTCCATCGTGGTTCTCTCGTCACACAGCAGTGACGGGCAGCAATTCATTCCCTAACAGTTCCCATTGCGAGATGGGAGCGTCACTCATTCACTGACAAGTAGCAGATTTAGATGCTAGAATATTTAATCTTTTAAACGTAACCTAACGACTGACGATAGTATCTGGAACCACAGACTGAACCCAACGATTTCGATGTCTATCAAGTTGGATGCTTTAAATGTCGGTGGGAAACCATCGTGTCTGCAGTTTTAAGATCGACAATAAAGTGTTGTATCTCATGATACGCGTTTCCTTTTCTCCTATAACAAATTTAATACCCTTCATCTCATCTTCCCCTTCCCGTGCTGCGAACAAGTGAAGCCGTGAACGTTTTCACTCTCAGTATGAACGGAGGTTTAAATTAAGAAAATAAAACAGCGTGCTGTTTATCAGGGCGACTTCACTATAGAAGAATTCAATAAGTATCTCAGGTGCTGTTCACCACAGAGCACTTGCAGTTTATATCATTTATATACAGCTACTAACTTGTTATTTATTTACAATCCTGACTTTAGGTTTGCAGCATTCCTGACCTTGTTAAGGGGTAATTAATAAAAAAAAATAAAAATAAAAAATAAAAAAAAATTGCAGCTACAGCTGACTCTTAACCAGCTTGCTGTATTTATTTTGCTGCAATGAAAAAGTGACATCGAACTTGACGTGAAGTTTTGCACCCGATGTCTGACGGAGAATTCCTCTGAAATGAATTACTTTCTAGCGCGTCGTTCTCTTTTTCACTCGCTCGCTCCCCTACCTGTTTGTGCTGCAGTGCTGCCTGCACTGACGGCCTGTTCTCCATCTGCTGGGCGAGACGGCGGTTCCTCGCGCTGGCCATGTGCTGCTGCTGCATGGTCGCCCGGATGCTAACGGCGGTCGGCTGCTTGTTCTTCATCATGTTTGTGAAGCTTGTGGAACACAACCGAAAGGAGCGGAGAGCAAAGAGAGGGAGAGATAGAGAGAGAAAGAAAGAAAGAGGAGAGGGGGATACGAGGAAAGGAGGTTTCCAAATCAAATCACTTCACACACCATGGACGCAGCCACAGGGGAACCTGTAGCAATTCACTGAAGGCCTGTTATCAGGCACTCTTTTTTCCTTCATTACACTCTCTCTTTGTAAAGTCTGGTGACACCCCGACATTTTAATCAAACAAAAAGCCTGTGAACGTCTAAAATTGGAGGGGGGGAAGAGCAGACAGAGACAGAAGACAGGAGGAAAGAGTGAAAGAAGAGGATTTTCAGAGTCAATGCCACTTACAGACCGCTGTCTCCATGTCATCAGCCTCGGACGACACGAGACGGAAGGCAGCCCAGGACTTAAGAGGGGTGTCTGGCAACTCGGCCACTTACAGCCCGGACCGTGACCTCTGACCTTTTTTGCCGGGAAAGGCTCGTGAGGGAAACGGGAAAGGGATGATGGGAGCGGGTCACGTCCGGGCATGGGCTGAGCACCTTGTGTGAGAGAAGATGGAAATGAAGTTGAAGAAGAAGAGGAGAAGGAGGAAGAAGAGGAAGGACATCAGAAGTGGTCTAAGTGAGAGAGTTTGTGTGAGAGAGGGCAAGAAAAATGGCACGTTTTTGTTAAATCTCATCTCTGCCATGTTTGAGGAGGCTCTTCTGCAGGAAGCTTACCTCACCATGATTACACACCCCCTCTCACCTCAGGATGTGCACTGCTTACACAAGATGGCCGACGTGATGGAAAGCCCATGGTCACGTCTCCTGTGCGGAGTGTCCGCTCGTCCGCCATGTTGAGTGAGCAGTGCACACTCCGCGAGCAGCCTGGCGTCCGTGCCTGTTCTGCTCTGCTCTGGTATCTCCCCTCATTGACCTCCACAGAGCATGGCTTCCTGCACCGTGCCTTAAGTATCTCTGCATGATTTTTGTTTTGTTTTTCTCCCCCTGGGCTTGAGATAGTGCTGTCAGGATGCGTGGAGCCTCACCGCTCGTTCAGCGACACCTTGGTGGTGCTTTTCAGCACGACTTTTTGAGTAGAGGGGGAGCTCATTTTCTTCTCACTCCTCCGGCTCGCTCCTACAGGGAGACATTTTAAATACAAAAGGATAAAAATTAGAGAGAGTTTTTCCAAAGAAAAAAAATGTCTAGTAAACATATTACACATATTATCATTAATGAGACTTTAGGCTCTATCTAAAATATTACCTAGGAGTGTACCTTTATAGGAAAATAATCAAACGCACTACACAAGGTATAAAATAACAGGCTTCTACACCCTATATAGGGCACTACATGTTCACGGGTATGAAGTGCACTATATATCAAACAGGAGGGCATTTAGGGTTTAGAGCCCAGCCATCACACCGATACAACCGCACTCGAGATGATCTGTAAGAAGGATTTCTCCACTACAGGTAGTCCTGTTCTACATATAACTGGATTAATACGGAATAAGTTCTATAACCTATGTAGTGCTCTAGGGAGCAATCTGGGATTAGTTTGGGATTTAGCCCTCTATACATGTGTGGGAAATAAGCTTGTGGCTATGTTCTGTCCAGAATTCAACCCCTTGTGAATCACTTCCCATGCCATAGAGAAGTGCACTACATAGGGTGCTAAATCAGGGCATAGGCACACTACATAGTGCACGTCTTTTATACACCTTATTCTCTATATAACTAGATTATGTACAGACTCTATATTCTATGTAGTGCACTATATATATCCAAAAAGGAGCAATCTGAAATTCAAGCCTCTATACAAGCTCAAGAGATAGAATAGTGACTTATACACCCTATGTAGTGCACTATAAATAAATCATCCATCACTCCCTAGGTAAGTGCACTACACAGGGTGTGATAAAAGGCGTAGGCACCCTACATAGTGCACTACATGTCCAACAAATTCAAGCGGCCTCGAGTTAAAAATGTCCAACAATTTCCTTTTATAAACCTTTAAATGTGTTAAAACTGAGCTAGTCGGCCATTTTACTGAAACAACTGTTAGCTAAAACTAGCTAACTACTTTCACAGCTGGTGTTATGTCATATTTATTTAATTCAAACATTAGGTACATCAACAGTAACACTTTTAAATGGAATTATTTGAAGGTTTACTTACTTTGTTCGAGTATCTGTGGAGTTAATATTTAATCTGTCGCAGCTTTATTAGCTGCTTGGCTCACGCGCTAGCTAGCTAACTGACTCAGCTGATATCTAAACGCTAGATCAAACAAACTTCCGGTAAAGTCGTGTTTATAAAATAATCCCCTCTTTTTGTATTAAATAAGACCCTTAGTAATTTATATTTTCGAGAAAACTGGCGATTATCTACCTATACAGCTATCTACACTGCCCTATCAGTCTTCTCTCTTCTCGTTCATCACAAAATGGTGCTAACAGCTGCGACATGGGAAAATGGAGGCTAAACCCCACCCACTGTAGGGCCTTCTACGCTGTGATTGGCTAGTGGGTAAATTCACAACTAGTTCTGATTGGACAGTTGAGCAGTCGATCACGTTACACTTTAGCAACCATTGAACAGCAAAAATAAAATTTTAATGCGTTTTAGCATATATTCAGCGTGTCGTTCGGAATTTACATTATGATAAATGTACACGCAATCTTTTTTTCCCTCATACAGAACTGTGAATTTAGCGAGCCAAGGAGGCGGGGGTTTGTCGGAATTTTCAGTACAATCTCGCGCGATATCGCGAGATTTCATAGACAAGCCACAAGACGCAGGCAAGATGGCGGCGCTTGCAGTTGTAGAAACTCCGTCAGGAAAAGATGCCATTGCAGAAGGGCTTATGGATTTGTTAAAACCAGCAGTACAGCAGCTTGATCTACATGTGCATGCAGTGAGGTAAATAAAATGCTCATGAATACAGTGTTACATCAGGACTTTGATGTGTTGTTTACTTGTTTATTGTTTACATTCTCCTGCTTAAAAAAAACCAATAGAAACCCTCATAGAATTTGTAATGGTTTTAATGGTTAGAATGGGAATTGGATAGGTTTTAATGGATACTGTAATGGTCATACTGGTAATTTGTTGCCTTCTATTGGTAGCATGTCATGTCTGGTGGATACCATTAAGGACCAGTAATAGTTTTAATGGTTGGCTGATGGTTTGTAATGGTATTTGTAGTGGAAACCATTAGAATTTCTGTGATGGTTTCTATTGTTTTTTTTGTTTGTTTTTTTTCAGCAAGGTGTTTATTGGCTCTTTGCTCTTGATAACTTTTTAACTTCACCTTATGCATGAGGTCAGTAACAGTGTACTGAAGAGTTGTCTAAATCTTTTAAATCCTCCTTAATGTTTTTATTCTGCACACAGGGAGAGTCAAGTGGAACTCCGAGAGCACATTGACAACTTGGCAACTGGTGACTTTATTCATACGAACACTGCTGACTATGTTGTTTGAATTACTGAATGCCTCTGTAATGATACATTTATTTAATTATTCTCTGATGCATTTCATTTCAGAGCTGTGTAGAATTAACGAACACCAGAAAGTCGCCCTGGACTTGGATCCCTATGTGAAGAAACTGCTCAATGCCAGGCGCAGAGTAGTTCTGGTCAATAACATTCTACAGAATGCACAAGTAAGGCAGTCAGTAGATTTATATACACCTCAGCTCCTTCTTTAATTATAAAGCACTTTAAAAGCCCTGAGTTTTCATACCATTTCTAACACATCCATGTCAACTTCCTCTGGTGACTCGGCAGTGAGAAGTGACCCTGACCCCACTGTGAGAACTAGTAAAGGAAATTGCAATAGATCACTGTTAGAGATGAATAATTTTTAAGTCTTTTCAGTGAGTCGAATCATTTAAGTCAGTTCGTTTAAATGATTCGTGTAGTTGTTTAGCTGGTTCAACCAAATGTGCGGCCTGATCACGCAGCTGTCTGAAGCAGACAAAACAATCATTGCTATTGTGTGTTATTTCATAATATGCTTCTATGTCTGTATTTAGAAAAAAAAATTAGGTGATTGGCTGAAGGTGTGTGAGATTGTAAAGAAAACCCAATCATTTGCAGATTGTGGGCTTCCCAGATGACTTGTCCACCATTCCACCATTCTTATTTCCTCTTCTCATTACAGGAACGCTTACGGAGGTTGAACCATAACGTGGCGAAGGAGACGGCGCGAAGGAAAACCATGCTTGAAACCTCCGGAGCGTTTTCCACTCGATCTCCTAGCAAGCCGTGATGAGTGGCAGCTCAAGAAAGGACACTGCACAATGAAGAAACTGTGCACCATTCCAGGAAATGTTCCTGTGTATAATCAGAGACGCAGTGGACTATGCACAGGATTGGCTGATGCACAGCCCTGAGGCTTGTATTCATTTCGAAGCAGCCAAAGAGCCTGCTGTGTACCGAGAGCTGGTTTTTTTTTTTTGTTTGTTTTTATGCATTTGCACAAGAAAATCACAAGTTAATATGCGTAATGATTAATATCAGTGATTATTGATTAATAATGATTGCCTTTGATATGCACCTGGCTTTAACTCTCTTGATACATGTATGTCACATAGTACAGCTGTTTGTACTTTCAAATGCCAAAAAGCATGCTCGTATGTAACAGAATTGGTACGTCATTATTCATCAACTAAGCAGTAGAAAGCTTCCTAACCTCAAGTAATCATTTTGTAAATCAATAGCCAAGGTCACTAGCAAGCTAGCTTACATTAGGCTGTCTTTTATATAATCAAACAATTATGCAGATATGCTGGCAAGCTAGCTTACATTAGGCTAACTACTACTGTGCTATTGTGTAATCCAGTAGTCGTATTTGCTAGAGAGAGCGAGCTACTTTGCAAAGACTGCGTTGAGTGGAAATAGAGTATATTCCTGTTTATATTTTGCAACAGCATGCTGAGTTTTAGGAGCTGTATGAAACTTTGTCTAGGTGTAAAGAAGCTTGCAAAGCCTACACTTCATGTGTTCATTAATGGTCTTACTAAAGCAGCAGCCATTTTAAGAAATGTGGAACTGTACACTGTTACAAACAATACGTAAGGAATAAAACACTCGGGGTCATACTGTTATTGTTACCGTGCTGATTTTTCATATAAAGGCACATCCTGAAGTGTTTTTTTTTCCTCTTAGACCACAGAAATTTGCCAACAATTATTATTTTTTATTTATTAAAGAATGAGATGTCTTACTATTTGTCCTTTTGTAGCTGTGATTAGTTTCTATAAAGCAGCTATACGCAGTCTTTCCCTCAGCAGCCTCTCTTTATTTTCTCTTAAGTTATGTTAATAAACCAAAAAAACACACGTGAAACCGTAAAGTGCTCCCTCCTGAAGACTTATAGTGGAAAATGTACAGATGTCAGAAAAGCTACAGCTTTACCTCTGACCTTTACAAAGCACTGACACTGGAGACTCCTTCCATAAAAGTTAAATAAACATCATCTCTCAGGAAACTTAACAATATCAACAGAAATATGTTTATTGTTCGTTTTTTATTCCCTTTATTATTAGTTGTAGATTGTAGATGTCTTCCATATAATTTTTTTTTGTGGAACCTGTTGCCATAGAAACCATAATGATTTAGAATGAGCACATTAATGTAAACCTGTGATGTGCAGAGCTGCTGTAAGAGAAGATTAATCAACAACTTTGGACCCAGTACCTCCTTCTACAGTAAATGGGCGATTCTCATCATGTATTTCAGTGTTGGGAAGATAATAGATTCAGGGAGTGTTATGTAAGATTTATGTAAACACACTTTACTGCATTGAACCCTTACAAGATGTACAGGTTTGGCCTCTGTTAAATAAATCACTGAAAATATGACAAATTTAGTTAAGAGTCTGATACAAATCCTGCTTTTGTCAACCCGTGACAAATACAAGTTGCTTTATTAGTGGTTAATTATCATAATTAAAGATCCTGCTAAAGGTGTAGAGATGTCCCGAAATAGTCATTTCTTGGTCTTTAAAAAAAGCATTAAACAGTTTATTATTACAATTTATTACAGATTCTGATAATACAGGTTTTTATAGATTACAGCATCAGTGTTACTTTTAATGAATTTTTTTTTATCAGGTGTTTAGGATACAGCACTTTATTATCATCTGGAAACCGAGTTTGTATCTCGACAATTGCTCCAGCAACTAGTTTTATGTTTTAATTCAGGTGTAAAGACATTTCTATAAATTTACTGAAGACATTCATTGTAGTTCGTGGTGCTTTACAGATAAAATGGAAACAATGTATATAAAGATATTTGAAAAGATAATTGAGAAACAAACAAACAAAAACAAATAAAATACGTAGAATAAAAGGTAGGATAAGGTTCAGTGTAAAAGAGCAGTAATAAATATATTATTACAGAAATGTTTTTACAAAATAAGGTAAAAGAAAAAAGATAAAAATGCAATGCAGTGAAAATGCAGTACTGTCCCTGAGAGCTAGAATCACAAGCCTGACTCCCCTGGCTTGCTCATGTTTAATAATCGAGAGTTCAGTGAATAATTAGAGCTTAAACCATCAAAAAGTGGGAAAG
Organism: Pangasianodon gigas; assembly: GCA_022758105.1. Lineage (NCBI taxonomy): Eukaryota > Metazoa > Chordata > Actinopteri > Siluriformes > Pangasiidae > Pangasianodon > Pangasianodon gigas. The sequence goes on along the minus strand of CM040482.1, from coordinate 4,804,492 downwards.
TGGAGAATGAAGGAATGAAGCAGAGTCGTATCTGACTAGCCGGCTGCTGTATAATTAAATCAGCAGTGAAATGTCAGCTATGTGCTTCTCCTGTGTAAATAATGAATGTTTTGTAATTGGAGAGGCGGGAAGGTGGCTTTAGCTGACCTCGACTCTCGCTTTAGAGGCTGCAGGTTAGAAGTGGATTTATAAACCAGGTTAAAGATCAAGAGGAGGAGGTCATTAAGGGATGAAGGTGCTCATGTGGTGCTCATCCTGAATGTGATTCTAATGCTGACAGATTGAAGACGGCTGAAAAACAAGGACTTGAGTAGCTATTTATCACATTCCACACACACACACACACACACACACACACATTTATTGTACGGTACATCAAATCAAGAGCAGTGTTTTCTGATATTATGTCCAAAATCTTATATTCAAAGTCTTATATTCTAGTAGTATTAGTCATGTTTGAAAGCGTAGTGCAGAATGTCCACATGCATTAGTGTTAGTGTCTAAATGGTGCGCTCTATAGCTGTTATAGAATACCCATAATGCACTATGCTGCTATTATATATAACAGTCTCAGAAAAAAATGTCGACTGTAGCTATAATCCAGTGAGGTGCAAACGTTTTCATACCCCCAGGACAAAATGAAGAAGACAGATTGAACTATATCAGCTCACAAGTTTGTGTTTCCTTTTCTGAAACACACACACACACACACACTTTTCCTGACATCTCTGTTGTATCTGCTAAATGTCATGCACCGCTTTTGTCAAATTGGATCTGGACTACATTTTTTTTTCTGTTGTCGCCCATATTTCATTTTCAAGAAATTCTATTTTTGTCTAATTGTGTCATTTATTTTCCCTCCTAAAACTGTATAAGACAAAGCAACATCTTCAGGTTTTTCCATTCAGAGAGTGCTCTGGATCTCTGAAAGCTATGACTCTCACCGGTATGAGTCAACTCTTTGGGTCCCAAATGTCTTATGGCCTGTTTCTTCCCCAAAACCAGCCAAAGTTGCCAAACAATTTAAATGATCAATAGGCAAATACCAAACATTTTGGCTGGTTTTTTTTTTTTTTGGAAAACTTGGTTCAGCTCACCAATAAAAACTGAATCACTGAAAAGAGCTGACACTTCTGAGTCCCAAATGGCTCACTGCAAGATCTTTTTGTTTTTTCCAAAAACCAGCCAAATTAGTTGACCTTTGCCTATCGATTATTTAAATTGTTCAGCGACTGTGTTGTTTTTGGGAAACTACTGGCAGTGAGGTGTTTGGGAATTAAAAGAGTTGACTCTTTTCAGTGATCAGTGATGATTGAGTTTGTTTCAAAAGTGGCCAAATGTGTTGAACAATTTACATAATCGTTAGGCAAATACCACCAACTTGGGCTTATTTTGAAAAATATTTTAAAAGATTTGCCAACGAGTCCTTTGGGTGTCAAAAGAGTCGGTTCTGAGCCGAGTCCAGTGCACTGGAACCGACTCTTTCGGCTCTCAGACGACTCATTGCCAGATTTTTTCCCCAAATCGAGCCCAGGTTGCTGGTGTTTGTTTATCGATTATGTAAATTGTTCAACACATTTGGTTATTTTTGAAAGAAACTCAATCATCACTGATCACTAAAAAGAGTCAACTCTTTTAATTCCCAAACGACTCACTGCAAACATTGAATCATTTATATTTAAATTGTGAACCATGAACTTTTCTTCTCAAACCAGCCAAAATTGTTGGTTTTTGCCTGTTGATCGTTTGAACTGTTTCACAACTTTTGGGTTGTTTCTGGAATCTTTTAAGGAGCCGTTTGGGATCCGAAAGAGTCGGTTCTTATTTGGTGAGCAGAAAAGAGCTGAAATTCCTTTCAAATAGTGAAGAGAGATTAGTGAGACAGGGATGATGATGATGATGATGATGAGTGGGCGGGGCCATGTGGTTTTTGTGTGTGTGTGTGTGTGTGTGTGTGTGTGTGTGTGTGTGTGTGTGTTGGGGGTGGGGGGGGAGGTAATCTCAGTGGCGCCACCTTAATAAAACACGCAGTCGCGCCGGAGTGTCAATAAAAATGAAGACGCTCCGCACAAGACCCTGAAATGCGGCTCTCTGATTGGCTGAGCGGCCGCCGTCCCTCCGGAGACTGCAGCTTCCTCATTGGCTGGCGCCTGGCGAGACGCTCACGCGCACCGTGTCGACTCGCTTTATTTATTTTTTTTGTTGTTATCGTACCGGAGGAGGGAGAGAGAGAGAGAGAGAGAGGGAGAGAGAGAGAGAGAGGGAGATGCTGGAGGAGGCTGGGAGATTCATATCGGCGTGGACAGAGAGCTGATGTGACAGCAGGGAGGGGGGGAAGCCGAAACTTGGATTTCTACCTCACTGTCCTGCTTGTGTTCATGTTGATCCCGGGCTGATGTGTGAGTACAGACTCTTTCATTCACATTTCCTTTAGCAGCAAGGACGTGCTGGAGATCTCTACACTCCACATCTCCAACCTGTCTCCTCTCCATTAAATCACATCGGGGCGCGTGCACGTTCACAGCTACCCGATCCTCACCTTACGCACCATGCACCTGATTTCTCATTCCTTCTGATGTTTAACCCTTTTGTTGTTTGTTGTTTGTAGTTGTTGTTGTTTTGCATGCTGTAACTGTGAGTTTCACCTCCTCTCGCCTCCAAATGTTTGGACGGGTGGTCGGCCTCGATGACGTCATAACACCATAAAAGGCGCGGCCGGCGCGCGGTTGTCTCGCTCCTAATCGGTGCTTCCCTTTGGAGCTCATCTTAAGAAGGCGTGGGACGTGACGTCACAACCTTAGACATTCCGAAAGGTTCTGATTAGAGGGAGGAGCCAGAGAGGGGGGTGGGGTTTTTTGGGGGGGTGGGGGTAGTAGTAGTAGTAGTGCCCCTGTGGCAACAAGCTTAGCCACCCCTAAGTGCAGGCTCTGAAATAATTATAATGTGTGTAGCATGATTACTTTTTGCAGCACTCATTCTCTAGTCACTCCCCTTAAGGCGCTGGTTAAGTCTCCCATGTGGATCAGAAGCGTTTTCTTCCCACTTAGTTAAGTTAAAAGGAAGTCCAACACAGTGCGGTTAACACAAGCAAGAAGTAATAAAGATCATGAGAAAATGTTTTAAAGCTAGTGTACTACTTTAGTTTTACACGTTCTATCACAGTCCTGAATATTATCCAAAATATTGCATTAATTGGAGAACAACTGCCCCCTCTAACAGAATGATCGACCCCAGCCTGCCCCTCCCACAATGATAAAATGATCTAAAACCACCACCGGATCTGGAAGTTGAGCCACCAGCTGACATTACGAGCCATCAGTTCATCGCCACCTGGACTGTAAGATCATAGATTCTCATCTTTGGGGTCGTCTGAAATGTGAATGGGGTTGCAAGAGATTTTTATTTATAATGTAACTATCAGTTCATTTATAATGTAGCTATCAGAATATTATTACATTTTCATTAGACCTGATTCACTCTAGAGGTCCTCTTAAACCAACACACTGTCACATGGGGCATGCAGAGGTAGCTCAGTGGTTAAGCTGTTGGGCTCCTGATGGGAAGGTGGTGAGTTCAAATCCCAGCACAAATCCCACAAGCTGCCACTGTTGGGCCCTTGAGCAAGGCTCTTAAGACTCAACTGCTCAGATGTATAACTGAGATAATGTAAGTCGCTCTGGATAAGAGTGCCATAAACAAAATGACTTTTACACCTAACATTAGCAGCATGCAAAGGGACTATTTAAAATGAAATAACAGTATTTTTGCATGGCATGGTCATGATTTCCAGATACAAAAAATTCCAAAATACAATATTAATGCTATATTTTGCAGTGTAAGCCCAAAATCTAGCCTACTGCAGCAGTGCCGCTCTGGTGTTGGTTAAAATCCAAACTTTGTGAAATTTCCAACTGCCTCGAAGCACAGTAGTGAAAATCCTGCTGGGTTAACAAACGAATATATGTTTATAATAATTACCGATATTTACGTTATAATTTAAACCAGTGCAAGAAAGTACAGAGTTGAATTCTCAACGCCCTGAGTGCTACAAATGCTTTACACTTGTGAAAATATTACAAAATGCGATACGTGAACCTGACTAAACCACAGAACGCAACTGTTGGTGATATTTGCTAGAATGGATTTACGTGACGCAGGGTTCAGTAGGGATCAAGGATAGATGTAACAGCCGAGATTAAAGATACTAACTTTGATAAGCTGCAGTGCGACGCACAAGCCCAGTCCTCTCATTAGACGCAGTACGTGCAGTGTGTCTGCAGCTGTGGGCTCTTACACACAGTGATAATAGGGATATAATTTCTACTATTTGCCACTATAGGAATTATTGGGGCCCTGGTGGTGGTAGGAGTGGGGGTGAAGGGTCACGAGAATTTTGGGCCCTTAAAATGGAGTCACTGGCCAACAAAGATTGAGAACATGCTTATGTGGCATTGGCAGGAACATGGAGACTCAGTAATGTCCTGGTACACTTTAATGATTCATCACGAAGGAGTCACGGCTTATGATGTCAGCGGAGGAGAGAAGAAGTGTGTAGAAGCGCTGTAAATTGTAATTAATCCGTGTTGTCCAGCTCTCTCACCTCCTCATCTGTACACTCTGCTCAAACAGATCAACTTCCAAAGCTTCGACTTTCATGCTAATACCATCATCAACACCTTCACGCTCATCATCTTGTGACTCGCTAACCAGCCGAGACGAGTCTCTGCTGTATTCAGGAGCTAACAGAAAATTTTCTTCTGAAAATTAAATGCCATTGGTCCTGCGCTCACAACAACAATGTCCCCCTGTGAGGTCAGCGCGCCACACAATGGCACCAGCTAACAAATTAGCACCAGAATCACTAAACACATCACAAATATTTCAATATTTAATGTGTTTCAAGGTGGAGTTTTCCTTTAAGACCCCCAGGTATACCAAATCAGACTTCGTTAATGGATGAAGCCTCACTGATGTTGCTGTATGGCAAACACTGCTAATAGCATGTGAGCGTTATGAGCTTAATTCACGTTTTCTGATATGACTAAGTTTAATACAGTTCTATCCGATGATTCTACATTAAAGATTTTTTATTTTATTTTGTATATATACATAGTTATATACAGTGTATAACTTGCAGTGAAATGAGAACCTGGTCTACTCGTCTTTAGACTGTGCATAAAAAAATCAGAAATGAATAAGAAATAATAAGAAATAAGAAATATATGAAATATATGTACAGGAGAACTATGAAATATATGAAATATATGTACAGGATGAAATATATGTACAAGAATGTGCAAAAAGGGTGATGAGGGTAACCGTGTAACTGTGTAAGGTAAGACAATCTCAAGCTTAAAACGGATGATAATTCTATGAGGAATAAAATACCAAATAAATATATCATAAACAGTGGTTCAGAGTGAAATGATGTAGGAATATTGCGGTAGTTTGGAGGAACGTGGCAGTACTACTCCAGAAAGATCAGTGTGTTCAAAACCGTATGAGATGAGAAGCCTTACTGCATCTGGTCCGAGACACTGGATGTTATTCAGTTCCATACGGCAGTCGACATGATAAGGTGTGTGTAGCAGCAAAGAATGTGATGTGATTCAGGATGCTGTGCCAGACTGCGTAGGCTGTTCCGTATGGTCGCTATTTACAGCTTTTTTCCACCCCAGTGGCTTTAACTTGTGTCCTTTTCAAAGGCTCAGCACGATGCAACTTTTAATGCAATATATTCATAGATTTGCTTTAAAAGAAGAAATTAAGTGAAAAGCAGCACTCACTGGAGAAACAATGTCTATATCTGATTGGTTTGATCAGGTGTGTGTGTGTGTGTGTGTGTGTGGGGCTGCTTTAGCACATCTCTTCATGAACTGATGACTTAATGAAGAGGGACAGTGTGGCCAGAGGTTAAATGTGCATATACACTATGTGCCTCTGGATAGATGTCTTTCTCCATCCAGGATGATCCGATATGCATCTCCTTATCTGATTGACAATCTAATGTATAAAGCATACGTTTAAATCTAAAAGATATGTTTGATTTTCAATAGAAAATAGTGCGCTAGTTGTAAGAAGTAGAAGGCCACACCTCTTTTACTATGAGCAACAGGCAATAAGGACATTAGTCTCCTTAGTTTTCCTAGTTACATAGGCCACGCCCCCTTCACTTTTACAGGACACGCACAGAGGCCACGCCTCCTTCACTTTTACAGGACACACACAGAGGCCACGCCTCCTTCACTTTTACAGGACAGACACAGAAGCCACGCCTCCTTCACTTTTACAGGACAGACA
>CM040482.1:4746143-4798092 GCA_022758105.1 Pangasianodon gigas | reverse complement strand
CCACGCCTCCTTCACTTTTACAGGACACACACAGAGGCCACGCCTCCTTCACTTTTACAGGACACACACAGAGGCCACGCCTCCTTCACTTTTACAGGACAGACACAAATTAACCGCAGTAGTGCACTTCAGACTTTACTGATACAGAAACGCACGCATCTGCTCAGCCATGACCGCGTCCTAATTGTTACATGATACACACTATTTTGAGTTGATGGGGTTTGGTGAAGATTGAGATTGATGCAGTGATTTTATTGGTCAGTCTTTACACCCACAGTCCTGGATACAGAATCTTCTCTTATTCCAGGCGGCTGCTTGGTTCACTGCAATGGACATGATGCAATAACACAGTAATACCTGAGTGTTTATCTCTGTTCAGCCATGAAAGAGGCAATCTGCACAAACACCACTTCTGCAGCATACACAGATCACGCCCAAGGCCAGCGTTCAGTTAGTCTGTATGATTACATCTTTATTTGTTTCTCGACTTTTTTCAGTAACTTGTCTTCAACCATATACAAACTGCATACAAAGTTATAGTGTGATACACTATTACATGTGTTTTTTTTTTCTACAGTGAATTAGCAGAGTGGCTTCACCACGATCATTATGATGTACACCTCGTACTGTAAAAATGAAGTTTTATTTAATTAACATAATTTCTTTAAAATTCATTACTTGCATGTGGGCACACTGAAAAGCCAAGACAATGCTTTTCAAGTTTGTATGATAAAATCGCATGACATTGTTAGCAGAAAGGTTTATAAAGTTAATCTGATCTTGCCGAGCTTCATCACCAAAATGCACGATCCTGATTAGTTAATAAGCCACTCAGTGCTTTGTTATAGTAGGCAGTTATACAGTAGGCATGTTACACTGACTTTCTGTCCCATAAATCAGATGTACCTTTTCACAACTGATTGCTCATGATGGATGAGCTGTTGAAGTTTGATGTGCAGAGTGTGGATTTCTCACTTCCTTATTAAGTCGAGGGGACAAAAGTGTTGAAAATATCAGCTAATACTGTATAACAGCCCATTTCTTTAGTTTAGTAAAAATCATGCTGGAGGTCTGTACTGTCTTCAGTGTGGCACTCAGACAGTTTTTTATTATCATCCAAATGTGACATTTATAAAATGTCATGGAAAAAGAGGTGCTGTATTTAGAAAATCTGCATGTCACAGATTCCCCAGTTCCTGCGTCCTCTTTTATTTTCCACTCCATCTCTGGCCTGACCACGCCTCCTGAGTATTGTATGCATCTGTCCATTGTAGTTTTGTTGTCTTGTTATTTCAGTATTAAACAAGGAAACTATTATTTCCTGAGAATGGTCTAAAGCTCAAATCATTTCTGCTAAGTGGTGGTCCTGTAGAGGTCGCTTTCTGTTAATGGACAGGGTAGAGGAAAACTGATAAACTATACATAGAGACAGATGAACTACAGTCAGAAATTGTTCAAATAAACAGCCTGGAAAAGCAGATTTCACATCTGGGCTATTAGGTTTTTATTAGTAGTTGCCTGGCAGACATGTAAGTTTAACAACCAGAGAAAGAAAATAAACTCTACTGCTTATTGGCTTTCACAAAACAAATCATTTCATCTGGTAGCAACAACATGTTTTTTTTTAAATTACGTTAATTATTAGCATTAGATTATGTGGAGTGTCCAGCATACACGTCCCTTACAAAACAATAAAGTATTAGAATTAATATTAGCACATTAATATTATTGTCACAGCTGCTGTTATAGAAAACGGATCGACACCTTCTGACCAATCAGATTCGAGAATTCAAGAGCACTGTAGTATAAAGGAATTTAACGAGTAAGATTAAAATTATATAAATAGGTCAAAACAATGTAGACGATAATCAATGTTTAGATCATAATTACAAAAATATCTCCACAGATCTAGTGCAGGTGTACACGTGTATGTGTGTGTTTTAACCCCTATGTTCTTGTATATTCTTGTATATCCATGTGTGTGTGTGTGTGTGTGTGTGTGTGTGTGTGAGCAGCAGAATGTCGGTGAACCCCCCCAGCAGTAACGATGCCTGCCTCAGCATCGTGCACAGTCTCATGTGCCACAGACAAGGCGGCGAGAACGAAGGCTTCGCCAAGAGGGCCATCGAGAGCCTCGTCAAGAAACTGAAGGAGAAGAAGGATGAGCTGGACTCGCTCATCACGGCCATCACCACTAACGGGGTCCATCCCAGCAAGTGTGTCACCATCCAGAGGACGCTAGACGGAAGACTGCAGGTGAGGAGAACATGTGTAGGCTGACTGAGTTCTCTGTTCGGATTGATCAGGAAGTGTAGATTAATACTCTCTAACAGCAGCTCAGGCAGTAGTGTCGTCTGCAAGGTTTATATTAAAGCACTCGTTCTAATATGTAATGTTTTTGTTTCTGTAGTAAGAACTTACACAGGCACTTGCATGACAGACGCTCCACATAAACGGATTAAAAAGCGCGTGTAATTGTTGATATGGTGAAGTGTTTTGTGAGGAGATGTTTAGCGGTTTTGGAATGAGTCTCCAGTGTCAGTGCTTTCCGACACAGGAAAGTCTTCAGGATAGAGAAGTATCCCAGTTGTCATGTTACCAAGAAACCAGTTTTTTTTCCTTATTTACTTCAAGAGTGAGAAAAAACAGTGGTGGTGAAGGAATGGTCTAACAACGCTGTCTGGGTAGACTTTTTTTTTTTTTTTTTTTTTTACATTTTTCGACAGCTCCTAAGATTTAAAAAAATGTGTTCCTTTCAGAAGGCAGCATAACAATGTCTACGAATATAAGCTGTTTTATGAGGTGCCTTGTGGTTTTATGAGGTTGTGATAAACACTTAGGCATTTTTTTTTCATGAAATGATTTTTATTTATTACGACAGCCGCAAACGTTGCTTTCCTTTGTATCTCTCAAATTGCTGTTACAAATCTTAAATCCAGTTCACTCAAAAATAATAGTCTTTGGTAAATAACTACAACTTAAACCTGAAATTTCATTCAGGATTCTGCGACTTTTTTTGGCCATTTTGTAGAGTTGCATGCCTGTTTGTATGTGTGTCGGCTCACTGGGTACAGATCCTGAGGGAAAAAAAAAATACGCATAACCCAATCCAGTACATCATGTTGCATAGGACAGACTTTGCAATAAAATGTGTAATACATGAAGAAGTGTGTGTAGCAGCAGAGGATGTGATTTGTTTTAGGATGACTCAGACTGCGTAGGTTAGAGGTGCACATCTGCAGTCCTGGAGGGCCGGAGTCCAGCGCTATTCGGCAGTTTCTCTGCTAACAGACACCTCATTCAACTTAGCAGTTCATTACCAGGTTTAGTAATTGTGTTAAAGTGGGACAATCATCAAACTGTACCAGGCTCCGGTCCTCCAACACTGCGCTTGTGCACTCCTAAAGTAGACTGCTGTGTGTGGTAGCTCGTTTTGTTTTGTTTTAAATTGCTTTAAATGCTTTAAATTGTTTCCTTTATTGAACCTTGACACAAACCCACTTAACATGATATTTGATTTACACAGATTCGTTTAATCTGCTGGAATTATGACTGGGGATTTAATCTGTTTTTTTTTTTTTTTTGAAACAGATTAAATTTCCTGTTTTTACTGTGTGCTTTACTGTAGTTTCACGCTGGTTTGATCTGGAAGTTTGGTGGTGTTTGTGATCATTTGATCTGGAAAGTCGATTGAGACTTTTTAGTAGTTTGATTCACTCATTTATTGTGGTTTGATCTGGTAGTTTGATTTGCTCCATCTATCTATCTATCTATCTATCTATCTATCTATCTATCCAGCATCCATCTAGACAGATAGTTATATAGCTAGCATCCATCTGTCCTGCCATTCATCCATATATACAGATAGATATATAGCTAGCATCCATCCAATCTGCCATTCATCCATCCATCTGTACAGATAGATATATAGCTAGCTAGCTAGATGGAAAGAAGGATGGATGGATGTAGTTTATTGATCCCCAAATAAAGTTGAACTCCACTCAGTCACCCCGCAGCCACCTGAGCAGGATCGAACCCAGGACCCTGGAGCTGCGATGCAGCAAAGTGACCACTGCGCTAGCTATTTCCTCTTGTGTCAGTCCCTGAATAAAGTGAAAATGGATACGCTGATCCATGATGTACAGCATGTGTACCTAACCATGCATTTTGACATCATGAGAAAAATAAGTTGTTATCTCAAGAAAACAAGTTTTGTTATAAAAAAAAAACTCCTGGCCTTTCTGGATCATACAATTGGGATTATATAATCAAATGTGTTCGCTTGCTAATGAAGAATTGTATCATTAGTACATTATGTCAGTAGCTAAGGTTAAGATGTTAATATCGCAATATCGCTCTATATTGCCCTCTAGTGGAAAACCAAAGACCAGCTCATTTTTCAATCTTTCATTTCTGATACAGTCTTGAAGAAATTAGAACTCAGGTTCTAAATTCATTTAGTGGACTGGATTACGACCTCAATCCTTCTTTAAGGGAAGTTTGTTGGCAGTTTGATCAAATAGGGACTGTATTTTTGTTTGATTTGATCTAGTAGCCTGATCTCGAGGTTTGATTTGGTGCAGTGATATAATGTGACTGTAGCAGTGTAACCTAATATGGGTCTGGATTGTGCTTTCTTAATCTTCACATCCCTCTGTAAGAATCACAGTGTTGCTATGAGTTGCTATGGACTGATTATCTCTTTAAGATACTTTATGTCCTGTTCTGTATAGCTATGTATAGATATGTGGGTTCTTTGAGGCTTGTTGAATGACAGCGTTGGTTCCAAAGGCTTTTGTTCAGCTGTCACAGATCAGTCATCATATTCATGTGTGTGTGTGTGTGTGTGTGTGTGTGAGAGAGAGAGAGAGAGTGTGTGTGTGCTGCTTACTGTCATGTCTTGTAGCAGCCAGTAATCATGGGTAAAGCTGAAAGCCCGTCCATTTCAGAGATACGTTTAAAGAACTAGCCAGCGCTTATTAACTCCCTGGTATCCCTTGCCAACAGTAGCCATGGCAACCAGGTGATTAAGAGCAGAACTGTCGTGTGATTACATTTGATTAAGAAGTTCGATGTCCAGCTTGATTATGGTATGAGGGATAACATCAGAGAGATAGAGAGAGATAGAGTGGAAGATTATCTTATGCTTGAGAGACAAAGAGAACGAGGGATGTTGAGAGAGAGAAGGAGAGAGAGGGAGAAGGAGAGAGCTAGAGAAATGCCGAGGCCATGAGAGATGTTTTGTCTGGAACTCAGATGGAGGTGGGGTTAACTTAATGCCGTCTATCATTTTGCCATGTGAAGAAGGTGTGATGCTATTCAGGCGACACAAAAGCAATGTGGCGCGTGCATATGGGTGTGTGGGCGTCCGCGTTCGCTCTGCATCCAGAATTCAATCCTTCCTGATGGAGCAGAGCCGAACTGCTGACTGAAGACGTCGTGTCTCACCTTGGGCGACCTTTTTTCACAAAGTGTGAGAAAGGAAATGAATGGAGAGAGAGAAAGACGGAGAGAGGGTTTGAAGTGAGAGACAAGAAATAAAAGCAAACAGAAAGAGAACAGGGATTGAGAGAACATTCTGGATGCTTTATAATCCACATAAGGCATGTCACTGAGTCCATATATGGATGTGGGCGTGTCTTAAAGGCCATCAATATCCTCGAGCCCATATATCCAAGTTCTTACATAAGAAGGAGAAAGTCACTGGCATTCACTTCTTCACATGTACAGTAAACTCCAGAAGTACTGGCACCCAGTTGAAAATTTCCATGAACATATAATATAATATAATATAATTAAACAAAAGACTGGCAGTATAACATAACAATATAGAACATATAATTTATAGTTATGTAATACAGTTACATATACTTTATTAAGGCAATAAGTACAGTGTAAATATAATATATTATAAAATATATATTTTTATTCATGTTCAGTGACTGCTTTATCCTGGCCAGGTTTGTGGTTGATCCTGGGAACCCTAATAATAAATTTTTCATGCATCTTGAATTTGAGACATTAGTGATGCATCAGTGATGAAGAGTGTGTGTGTGTGTGTGTGTTTGTGTGTGTGTGTGTCTAGGTGGCCGGGCGTAAAGGTTTCCCCCATGTGATCTACGCTCGTCTATGGCGCTGGCCGGACCTTCACAAAAATGAGCTGAAGCACGTCAAGTTCTGCCAGTATGCCTTCGACCTAAAGTACGACAACGTGTGTGTGAATCCGTATCACTACGAGAGAGTCGTCTCTCCTGGCATCGGTGAGTTTTTGTCTTTTCACTACTTACCAACATTTTGTCCCATATACCAAGACAAACTTTTTTATACACCGCAGTTCGGTTGAATTCTTAATTCTGATTGGTTAGAAGTTTTCTATAACAGCAGCTCTGACAGTTGTTCTGGCTCCAATGCAAATCACAGGTTTATATCAATGCACTCATTCTAATACGTTTCTATAGAAACAACTTACACAGGCACTTGTGTGACGGATGCTCCAGGTGTGTAATTGCTGACATGGTGAAGTTTTCTCTAACGAGATCTTTATTTAGCATTTTTGGAAAGAGTCTCCAGTGTCAGTCTTCAGGACTTTGCATATTCCAGTAACATGAGAATGAACTGAAGATTCTGGTGAGGGAACAGCTGCTTATCGCTGATTTAAAGCGTAACTGATAACAGGAACGAACTTGTTTCATGGATTGTGCACAACATTAAATGTAACTATAAACAGATCAAAAGTATGGTGGTGTTCTTTAATAAATAAAAAATGTAATCATTGGCAAATTGCTGAGGTATTAGAGGAATAAAACACTTTGGGATGTGCTGTTATAGTAGAAGAATCAACTTGGGGGTATTAACAGTAACTCTGCGTTCACACTAGCGAGGGATGGTGACAGGTGACCGTTCATGTTCTCGGTAAGTGCGTGACACAGCAAGCGAGAAAGCAACAGTGCAGTATAATTCAAAGCTTGGCACATAACATGTAAATCAAACACCCAGTGTTATATACATTAAATAAAGTAGCTTTCAGAGGATTTAAACACTGAATGTGAACAATTCTGACTGATTTTCTCTAGAACTGTGCATTTTTTATTTTTACTGAGCTTATAATGTGGAAATGTCAAAAACAAAAATTGTGGGCTTCAACTTTATGTTAAGCTCCACTCCGATGGTCTGATTTATGATTTAGGATGTAGATTTCTAATATTATTTCCTCTCTTTCCCTCTCTTTCTTTCCCTCTCTCTCTCTCTCTCTCTCTCTCTCTCTATCACTAGTTGGCCTCAGCCTACAGAACACAGGTGAGTCAGTGTCATTAATATTTGATATTTGTACTAATATTAGTATACTAGTGCTTATTTAACATATTTCACACATAGTGCATTATTTTTCATTTATATTTATTTATTTATCAGAGGGACTTTCACACTGTATTTAACAGATGATTACTTTTCTCTTTTCCTCGTCATCATGGCCGCCCGGCACCACAGCTCCCTCCGGCAGGCTGATTAAAGAGGAATACACCCACGACTGTGTTCAGATGGACGTTCCTCCTGGTTTGCCTCCACAGTCAGACCACCAGGGGGCGATGAAGCTCCCTGCACCGGAGCATTACCCCCCACCGCTGCCACCTTTACAGATGCCCCCTGAAGCAGCCCGATGCCCTCCGCCTGCCACCCTCTACCCCAACATGCCCCTCTCCCCAACCGGTAAGATCTTGAGCATGTAACAAAATGTATACAACTGAAATCTTTAATACTGGATCAGTGACTAATGGAATAAAAGCATACTATAGATCCTGGTTCTAAAAGTTCTGGTGCTTTATTCAGTCGATATAGTTGTATCCTCTCCCTCTGTCTCTCTCTAGCATCTGGCTCGATGATGTCCATGCAGGGTGGTCACAGTGAGGGTCTCCTGCAGATCGCATCCCCTCAGGCTCAGGTCATGACCCCAACCCCTCCTCCCTCCACGCCCCCTCAGGCCCCGCCCACTCAGAACGGCTACAACGGCTCCAAACACACACAGACACAGGGCTCCTTTCACAGTAAGTCTTAGTTATCAACCCAAATAACAGTGTCCATTGCACCAGATTAGAGCCAAACGTAGCGGTGTATCAGCATAACAGAATCCGCATAACAGATCTGACCTGGTATCTGTTCATTCAACAGCCCAGTACCGGAACTGATCCGTTTTATAGATCCGTGCCAAAACAGATTTATAGCTAAGGTTAACAAAGAATAGTGTTATTTCTGGGCCTAAGCTTTTTAGTTTTTAATATCTGACCCAAATCTGGCACACAAGTCAGTGAAGTCAAATATCAACAATGATGGTTTATTAAACAATATTATGACTGTTGTCGATATAGATTTTTCTGCAAAAAGTATACAATTTTTAATTAAAATGTTTTAATTACAATGTATAATATGGAATTATGCTTTCAGTACAGCATTTAGGAACAAACTAACCTACTATTTATCACTGCTGTGGTGGTTAGCTGAAGAGTCACAAGCTGGACTGTAATGCTCATGACCTCGGTGGCGGTAAACGCTATTTACAGCCACCTCCGCCATCCGATTCCTCGTTAGATCATCTGATTGCATGTTTACTAGAGTCTTCATTTGTAGCATGGAGAGTTTCTGGGAAGCTTATATGTGTGGTGGTCTGGGAAAAACCATCGGCTGTCACTGTGGCTGAATTCTGGCAAACCAGATGAAAAAATGGGTGTTGACCAAAAAAATGTACCTAAGGAGGCAGTTCAGGAAATGCAGTGTTACACTGCACACTCAGTCTGATGGAGTGTTACACTGAGCACTCAGTCTGATGGAGTGTTACACTGCACACTCAGTCTGATGGAGTGTTACACTGCGCACTCAGTCTGATGGACTGTTACACTGAGCACTCAGTCTGATGGAGTGTTACACTGCACACTCAGTCTGATGGAGTGTTACACTGCGCACTCAGTCTGATGGAGTGTTACACTGCACACTCAGTCTGATGGAGTGTTACACTGCACACTCAGTCTGATGGAGTGTTACACTGAACACTCAGTCTGATGGAGTGTTACACTGCGCACTCAGTCTGATGGAGTGTTACACTGCGCACTCAGTCTGATGGAGTGTTACACTGCGCACTCAGTCTGATGGAGTGTTACACTGAGCACTCAGTCTGATGGAGTGTTACACTGAGCACTCAGTCTGATGGAGTGTTACGCTGCGCACTCAGTCTGATGGAGTGTTACGCTGCGCACTCAGTCTGATGGAGTGTTACACTGCACACTCAGTCTGCTTAAGGATTACTAAAACCTTACTAGTTAAGAGTGATTTTATCACACAGTGACACTTTGTGAGTTGTTGGATAGCTACTTACCGTAAAAGAAACGAAAATTATCCTAAGCAATTCAGTTTGTAATCAGATATCAGCTGTCAAAACGTCCGTGATGCACTTTTATTCATAGTTTGGTGCGTTTTACAGATGCGGCCCATATGCGTTCTGAGTGTGCGTGCTGACTAACAAAGTGTTCAGGGTCGTTAACAGCTGCTTGGCCCACACTTGGGTGCGAATGTTAACTGTCCTGTTGTGCTCACTACCTACTAATGTTCTGTCTAAAATGTTTCAGCTACTTGGACGGGCAGCAGCACGGCCTCTTACACTCCTATAGGACGCCAACAGAGCAGCCGCGCCCACCAGCCTCCTCTCCACCACCCCCACTACTGTAAGTAATAAAAAGTAAAAAGATTGTAACAGTGCTATACAAGTGTTAATGGTGCAGAGGTTAGGGTTCACGGGTTATGGTTTAGAGGTCAGAAATCAGAGCTTGGACTGATCCCAATCTTTACTGTAGTTCAGGTAACTAACAGTATAGTCTTGTGTGTTGTGTTGATCATCAGGGTCTCAGCATCACAGTTCATCATCATTCCCTCCGCCAGTCTCCAACCATCCAGGTACTTTTTATACACCTCTATTTATAACAACTATATATTTAATCCATAATAATAGACATAAGTATTCTTCCTTTACTATCTCTCTCTCTCTAAATGATATGTCTGGCTTCACAGGGCCAGAGTTCTGGTGCTCCATTTCGTATTTTGAGATGGATGTTCAGGTTGGTGAAATGTTTAAGGTGTTGTCCAGTTGTCCCGTGGTGACGGTGGATGGCTACGTGGATCCATCTGGAGGAGATCGCTTCTGCCTCGGGCAGCTCAGTAACGTTCACCGTACTGAGGCCAGTGAAAGGGCCAGGTCTGTAACTCACACACACACTCACACACACACACACACACACACACATGCACACAACCCTACTTTATGTACGTGTCTGAGAGGGGAATGGCAGACACAGAGGCCACACCTCCTTCACTGGGACTCACATACACAGAGGCCACGCCTCCTTCATTGGGACTCACATACACAGAGGCCCCGCCTCCTTCATTGGGACTCAGACATAGAGGCCCCGCCTCCTTCAATGGGACTTACAGACAGAGAGGCCCCGCCTCCTTCATTGGGACTTACAGACAGAGAGGCCCCGCCTCCTTCATTGGGACTCACAGACACAGAGGTCACGCCTCCTTCATTAGGACTTACAGACACAGAGGCCACACCTCCTTCATTGGGACTTACAGACACAGAGGCCACGCCTCCTTCATTGGGACTTAGAGACACAGAGGCCACGCCTCCTTCATTGGGACTTAGAGACACAGAGGCCATGCCTCCTTCACTTGGAGCAGGTGTATATTGTATCTCATTTGGTCGTTCACACTTGTTTGTTTGTCTGTCCTCTGGCAGGTTACACATAGGTAAAGGCGTGCAGCTGGAGTGTCGAGGTGAGGGCGATGTGTGGATGCGATGTCTGAGTGATCACGCCGTCTTCGTTCAGAGCTACTATCTGGATAGAGAGGCAGGACGAGCGCCTGGGGATGCCGTCCACAAAATCTACCCAGGAGCCTACATCAAGGTGAGAAGTGTTTATTACATACGTACCTGTAGGAAATACTTGTTCATACTTAGACAAGATACGATTCAGTAGATAAATATCAGATTAAGTCACTGTGCTTGGAGCCTGTGTTAAGTGTTAAGGAGCCAGAAAGTCTGCTGAATGATAATATTTAAGAATGTAATTTGATATTTGTAAAAATTGCACAATTAGATTTTGTTAAACAATATCTTTACTGATACGAATGTCAATTTTTCAAACTGAAAAAAAAAATCAGCCAAACAAAATACATATTAAACAAACCATTTATAAATAACTTTATACCACAGCGCTGTTGAATTCTCGATTCTGATCTGGTCAGAAGATGTTGATTAATTTCCTTTAACAGCAGCTGCAAAGAACAGGTTTATATTAATGTGCTCATTCTGTAGTAACAATGTACACAGGGGCTTGTAAAGTGGACGCTCCACATAATTTAAACCTAACTATAAGAGGATTAAAACATTGAACAATGAAAATAACATGTAATAATGTAGAACCTTTAACATTTATGAAAGAAGGTTTCAGTCAATGTCAGTGTTTTAAGGTAAAGTTGTAATTTTAAGTTTTCCACTGTGGGGAAAGGTTTCAGTTCAGAGGATTTTGTGCTTATAAAAAGTAAAAAAGGAAAGAAGATCAGGAAGGAAAAAAATCATCAGGAAGGAACGTAGCTCAGGAAGAGCTTTTTCCATCATTCCATTATTTTCGATATATTTTTAATCACTAGTGAAGTTAATCTAGGCTACATTGGGTATTTTAAAATAAACGTTAGAACGGTATTACAGTAAAATCAGTGGAACAGAAAATTGCCTACAGTGAACAGAATATTATGGTTGCTTTTGCTGTGTAGGACTAGAAGCAGATGTTCGCAGGCTGTGTGATGGTGTGTTGTTTGTGTCCGTGTAGGTGTTTGATCTGCGTCAGTGCCATCGGCAGATGCAGCAGCAGGCGGCCACGGCTCAGGCAGCGGCAGCGGCTCAGGCCGCCGCCGTGGCAGGGAACATTCCGGGTCCAGGGAGCGTCGGGGGCATCGCTCCTGCAATCAGTGAGTACAAACACTCAGAACGGACAGGGAACAGTCACAAAACCCTTTACATGGACTTCACATGGGCTTAATATACACCACCAGTTCAAAGGGTTGGACACACTGGATTAAATATATATTGTTTCAAAGACATTTTGAAATTTGGTTCTAAGACAAATGTAAATAGCGAATTTAATGCCTGTGGATACATTTATTTCTGAATCAAACTCTATTTTTTATATGTAGTTTTTCTTAAAAAAAAGTCCCTGAAATCAAAATGTTTCCCCAGACAAGTAGTGTTTATTTAGAGCTTTAAAGCCTCCTGGGTGAAGCTGGTTGAGAAGATGCCGAGAGTGTTCAAAGCTCCACGAATACCGTTTTGATTGAACCTTTTTCTTGGTCACTGCATAATTCCATATGTTGTTATTGTTATTTCATAGTGTCTTCATTATTATTCGGAAATAGTAGAAAATAGTGAAAATGGAGACTTTCTATGAGCACGGGTCCAAATTTATATACAGGCACTCAGTAAAATGAGGAGATACACGTATATACTACAGGGTGCCTGTCTACCTGCTATGTTTTTTTTTTTTTAGTCTGTGTTAATGGAGCAATTGCCACGTCAAATTCCGTGAAAGTGAAATCTCACTTCACAAATAATATTGCTACTGGTTCTAACTCTTATCTGTACATTGAGCCTGCACAGGAATGACACAAAATAACAGTCAAAATATACATTTTGCTTAGAATTTATATCCATGGTGTTCTTGTTTACAGCATCTGCCATTTTGATCATTGCTAACCGTCAGAAGCATTTAATAGCCCCGCCCCTTCTGCTACGTAGAACAGAGTTCAAGCACATACAGTGTCCAGACATTAATAATACACTACACTGAGTCTCACAGTGTCAAAGTGAACTTGGACAAAAGGTATACGAATTAGGCAGTTTGAGACAGTTGAGTTTTTAGCCTTTTATTGGTACGGAATTAAGGGATCTTATTTGTGAAAATCAGAATATTGATTCAAAGCTCTGATTCGCAGGTCTGTCAGCAGCCGCAGGGATCGGCGTGGACGACCTGCGCAGGTTGTGTATCCTGCGTCTGAGCTTCGTGAAGGGCTGGGGACCCGATTACCCGCGCCACAGCATCACACACACTCCCTGCTGGGTGGAGGTGCATCTCCACCGCGCCCTGCAGCTGCTGGATGAGGTGCTACACACCATGCCTCTGGCAGACCCTGGACCTTCTAACTGAGAGCAGGGAGAGATAACTACACACACAAACACGACACACACTCACATATGCACACACAGACACACACAGTGATCATATATCACACGCACTGAGCAGGCACGGTTTAAGTCTGCGTTTCAGTACTGTTTATAAGGCGTCCTGGTTGACTTTCCCTCATACCTCGAAAATGACAATAATCTATTGGATATTTGTGAATTTGTACTTTTAACATTTTAGAAAGTCAAACACATGATGATGTTGCTAGGCAACGAGGAAATCGAGACTGTAAGGCTAACAATATAGCTAGCTAGCATCACTAAGTCTTAAATACAGATGATGTAAAGGTGAAATGACAATGAAAACGGGACAATCTCATCGGGAATACCAACATTTACCTCAGATGTGCTGGTTAATTGCTAAAAAAAGACTGTGTATGGCTAAAATTACACTTTAATCACACTTAGCATAAACAAATAGAACTTTTACTGAAACATGTCAACATTGTGTCACAACTTCATAAACTCAGAGCTATCAGAGACTTTTAAAATAGTGAATATCACAGACGTGGCTGTTTAGAGTGAATCATCTTGTAAGCACAGAGAACACGACCCACTTATACTTAGCATACGTTACGCAAGATGAGAAGACAAATCCGTCAGGAAAACCAACATTTACCTCAGTTGTGATGATAAACTACTAAACACAGACAATTTACGACTCAAATTATCAAATGAGTTCGATGTTAAGTGTGAGATGGCTTTCTAAATAGCTAGCATTCTAACTACCTGGCACCTGCAAGTTAGCATGCCATTAGCTAGCTTGCTAATTTAGATAGCTGAATGAGGTAATGAATTTAGACACTCGTGAATTGGCTACAGGGAACCCAATCTGAACAATATATTTGAATAATTTTTTTAAACTATACATCTTATTGTTCCTATCTAATTTTATACACAATTCGACCATTTTAGCTGCAAAAAAACCTGCATCACATCAGGTACCTTCTGCGTGAATCCGTCTCCTGACGTCTACGCTCAGGTTAAATCCAAAACCATAAAGGATTCTTCAGTTTTGTTTCTCTTAGGTGAACCCGTAATGGTTCTATGGAGAAAACTGTTTCTTTCTCAGAGAGAGGGCCAACTAGAACCAACTCTTTAGGAAGCTAGGAACAGATGAGGAATGCTTTGAATCGATCCTATTTTGAGTATAAAAGTCTCTTAAGATGGCGGTCAGGGATTCAGTCGAGGGGAAGTGGTAGGAGGGCAAGTCCCTAAAGGAGTGTTAAGGACAGTACTGTAACGCAGCTTTACTGTTTATCCTTCATCGGATTCATCCAAATGCAATCTATGGAGTTGTTCCATAGGGATGGAATGTACTTTTTTGCAGAATAGATGTATGTATTTAATTTAGCACTGCCTATCTTCTGATTAATGCAAGTTTCCTCTAGGCACGTGCCGATAATCAGTTATATATCACGGGATTGTATACTGTTATAGAAGACTACCCCTGTGTTCCACTCAGGAGGAGGCTGCCTAGGTAGGCCGTATTATGGGCACCTTGTAAGGTAAAACCTGTCCCATTTACCAGGCAGCATTCTGTTTACCAGACGAGTTTTTTTTTTTTTTAAAGAGTCATTTCATTTTAATGGATAAATGTGCTAATGTCCTAAACTGCAATAAAAGATTAGTCAGTTATTGTGATACGAGAATTTGATATCGGCACATGCCTAGCTTTCACAGGGTTGAGTTCAGGGAAATAGCTTTACTGCCCGTACACTCTCAGAAATCAAAAGCTACTAAACTGTACCTTTCCTTGTCGCTGGTATACCTTTAGTATCTTTTCCCTGGGAAGAAGCATATAGTGTACCTTTAAACATTTACTAAATTAATTAAAGATAAAATAGTGGTCCTTAAGCTCTAAACCAGGGTTCATGGACTGGAGGATACTAGCAGAGTATTTCAGCAGACTGAACCACGTAAATGAAAAAATACTGTAGCAGAATCTGAAAAATGTATAAAAAATTGTCCATCATTTTCTAAACATGAAGCAGCTCTGTGATGCTCTCTGTTATGGCTAATCCAATCACGTGCATTTATGGAAATTATTTAGCTGATGGTAGCTCATCGGACCAGAGACTAGCTAGAGAAATTAGCTTAGAAAGGATAGATTTTTCATTTTACTTACCCTCCCTGGTCCAATTAGAGAACTTACAGCATAACTTGTTTAAAAAGAAAGTTGACAGAATGTTTAAAGACAAATGAAACAGAAAAGTATGCGATTGTCTCCCTGCACTCTGTTCAAAACCGATGTATGTCCTCCGTTCAGGGTCCATGGCTCTAGTTGAAAGTGGAACATGAACATGAAGTGCTGCTATGGAACAAAACATAACCACATCCAATTGACTTATTTATAACCATGAATGAGCCACACATTTGTTGTTGTAATTCATGTTGAAAGAGATTTGGATCTTCACAAATTTTAGTTGAATACTCTTTCCCCCATTATCTCCCTAATTTGGTCTTGGCCAAATACGACAGCTTCCAATAAGGCAGGATGAAGGCTAACACATGCTTCCTCCGAGACACTTGAAGCATCTTTTTTTCGAACTGCTGCTCATACTGCATCACAGAGCCGCGTAACACACCCAGAGGAAAGCGCTATCTGCCCTCTTCCACATACAGGAGCTCACAGACGCCCAGGATTGGTTGGTGTCGCTGTGATTGACAAGTAAGACAGAGTTTGTCCCTCCCACCCAGATAGCACGGCCATTTTTATCTCTTAGACTCCCGGTCAGGGATCGCTGTGGCATCGTCTGGATTCAGACTCGTGATCTCTGGACGCACTTTTACAGTTGCACTCAAGGTAAAAAATTGATGTAGCCATAAGCGTCCAACCCAGGAAGAAGGAAAGGTACAGTTTCATACCTTCTTTTTTGAGAGTGCGCACAGGTCCAGATTTGCACATGGTTGAATTATAGTAATAATAATAACAATAATAATAACAATAATAATACAAAATAATATTCACTAATACAGAATAATTCTACTCTCTCACAAACACACACACACACACACATACACACACACACATGACTTCTGCAGGTTTGTTAAGTGTGTGATAATACCCACACCTCAGAAGCCGGCTCCTTGAGGCCAAACTGTTCAGGAACTCTCTTCAGATGGAAAACAGAACAGACCTCGAAACCAGAACTCTCGCTATATCCGTGCTCTGTGTTCCTCTGTGTGTGTGGAAGCCACCTCCACTTCCTGTGCTCGTCCTGAGTGTGTCCGACGATCCATACGAGCGCAGCCTTCGAGCTCATTTATTTTCATACGAAAAAAAAGAAAAGATGCCGAAACATTGTTCAGCTTTAAAATGGTGGTGTTGGTATTTGTGGTGCCGCAGTATGGTGTTTGTAAGCAAATCATCTGCCATGTGGTGTACACCAAAGCCTCAGAATACCTCATCGTAATCTAGCACGGACCCGGTGGATTTATGTTATAAGCCAAAAATGGGACATTATTTGCAGTCTTCACTTCACCTCACACAGTATCATTTAACGAAAAGGGAAAATAGGACCATAACGCACCCAGTAACTGACTTAAAGCAGTTATTTAGCTTGAGACATTTATTTACATTTCATTTATTTGCGTCAGTGTTTCCTGACTCAAGTCCATGAGCCTGCACTGGATTACAGGAATATCCTAAACGCTAGCAAGAATAATAAGGGGCAAATATCACATCATAATACAGGATATCAATCACCACCAAAAAATGTGAAGCCATAATCTGAAAATTTGTATGTTCAGAGATTTTTGCTTATAAAAAAAAAATACAAGTAAAATTAATGTCAAATAAATTACTTATTACCATCAACAGCAACAGAGCTATTTAAGCACCGATCGTTATGTATGGTTATGTTCATATATTACGATATCGCCCAGCTATAATCCCGGGAAGTGTAACAATTAATGGTAGAACTATTTCATGGTATACTGTTGTAGCTGTATATCGTACCAAATGTCTTTTTTTGTCTAGAATGCTTAGTTACCTTTAGATTAAAGCCTAGATTATGGCCTCCAACTCCAGATCTACCGTCTGAAAATCTACCTTTTTAGGGAAGATCATTCAATCTAAGTTTATCGTACATGATTCATCTAACTAAGATCTTCAACAGCCGGACCATGTGTGTAGGATTTGTGCAGGAAGGGGAATAAACAGGAGGAATGTCCATCCTTTTAAATAAAAATACACTATTGTAAATACATCACAGTGAGTATTCAGTAAAACAGTATTGTATGTGCTTACATATATGCACTGATTAACGGAAGTGTTGACGTTTATGCACTTAAGACATAGATGGATGAGGTGAGATCATATGCATACACAGACCACTACTACTCTATGTTATTTTTTTGGCTTTATAATATTTGTGCCTTTCTCTCTTGCGTTTCCTTTATGTTGGAGAATTTGTTAGTTCTGTGAGTTAGGCATGTGCTGATAGTTCGTTGAAGTACCAAAATGTTCAAAACAACATTGTTATTGTGGACACTTGAATGTTATACTTGGCCCTCTGTCCTATTCACAAGGCAGTTAAAGGTACAGTCAGTGATTTTCAAAAGCCTTTAGGAATATTTGAAAAAGTTCACCTAACATTTCTTTAATAGCTTTAACAAAATGATTTCGAGGAGAATCTCTGGTCTCTACAGAGCCCAAGATTCTGGAAACGTGTGGAAAAAAAAACAATTTCAAAACTGCACCAGGATTACGATCCTAACACTTTTCCATTTCTTCGTACTACTAGCCTTTTTCTTACTGTTTTGTGTGTTTATTTTTTGTATAATAATAATAATAATAATAATAATAATAATAATAATAATTATTATTATTATTATTATTATTGTTATTACTATACAAAAAAAATTATTTAATTAATTATTAATAATAATAATAATTATTATTATTATTAGCATTTTTTTTATTTAATTTAATTTTTTAAATACCTAGCTTTAGCTAACATTCACTAAAATCATCGACTATACCTTTACCTGATTGTTTTTGCTCATTGTTAATAATTTTGTTACTGTTTTCTTAACTGTAACAGACATATTTGTGTTTGTAGCTCACCAAAGTTGTTTTTATGATTAAGTTTAGCCAGCTATCGTAATGATGAACACATGGCCAGAATACGTTAAAGTTGGTTAAAGTATAAAGTAACTTTGTTAATTATGTTGCTCTCTGTAAACCTGCCTAACCCTCTTCAATAAGTTTTTTTTTAGTTTTTAGTAAAGCTACAAGGTTAACAGGGAGTTATTAATGAATAATTGAATACTACGTACAATGAGTTGCTTCCGATGTTTGTTCATGGTTCAAATGCGTTAGCTAGCTTATTAACTACCCTTTGTTATTTTATTGCTTGCTCGCCAGTAACTTGGATAACCCTGTTCAAAAATATTTATTTTATTTTGAGTTTTTATTAATACTACAAAGTTACAAGGGATTATTAGTGAATAATTCCATATTACGTACAATGAGGCTGCTTCCGAGGTTCGTTAAAATGTCTTAGCTAGCTCGTAGAGTGGTTTGTTAGTTAGGTTTCTCTGTGTTAACTTGGTTAACGCTACTCAAAAAGGTTTTTTAGAGTTTTTATTGAGTCTTTCTTACATTTACAAAGTTAGCTAGGAATTATTAGTGAATAATTGCATATTACGTATGAG
Organism: Pangasianodon gigas; assembly: GCA_022758105.1. NCBI lineage: Eukaryota > Metazoa > Chordata > Actinopteri > Siluriformes > Pangasiidae > Pangasianodon > Pangasianodon gigas. The sequence continues at coordinate 4,779,155 of CM040482.1, read as the reverse complement.
GAGGCACTTCTCAGGTTTGTTCACAGTTAAAATGCATTAGCTAGCTAGCTCAAAAACTTACTCCGGTAATTTTTTTTTGGGAGTTTTTTTATTGAAGCTACAAAATTCGCAAGGGATTATTAGTGAGTAAATGAACAATACGTACGATGAGACGTAGCCAATGTTTGTTTGCGGTTAAAATGCCGCTCAGTGAGAACTGCTACACGTTAACGTTTTTCATTTAGTCTGTAACATTGTTTAACATTATAAACCATGATGAGATGTTAAATAACGTCATTTATCTATTCACGTTATAATGATGTAATATCGGCACATGTCTAATATCAGTTGTGTGACCTTTCAAAAGCATTTTACTTCCTTTTTGGGGTTTTGTATGGTTTTATTTACAGCGACTAGGAAACCTTCACTATGTCTGGAATGTATCTACTTCACTTTAGCAGTTACTGAGAGCTTTCAGGTTTCATGATGGATGCAAGAGTCCGGGTTGTGTATGACGCAGGCTCAGGTCACACAGAGAACTCCAAGCCTCTGTGAACTTACATACAGCTACACTATTTATTCTGCCTTTTTAAAAAAAAAAAAAATCATTCAGCGTTATTTCATACATGCCTTTAGATGTCTGCTGGTGGGATTCAAACCTGAACTTCAACCTGAACTTTGACTTTAGATCAGATCACAGAGAATTGGACCCCCCGATCCTGGCACCACAAGTCCATTCGTCTCTGCTTGAACTTGTACATAACATTTAATCCACGAGCTGTTGGTGAATTAACATAGTGATTTTAAGCATCTGTTATGAAATAGAACTAGAGTTTAGTTTTGCTACTGCATAGCTTGCTAATTACTGTAGCGCAGAAACAAGCGTTGGGTCCAAACCCGTTAAGCGGCGGCCATTTTGGACAACATCTTCGTTTTGCCTTAGAACAAGGTGAAATGAAGGTCAGCATCTGCTGCAGCTGTCGCCATCATGTGAAAGTAGGTTTATTTCTAACACCTTGTGTCACCTCGCCCACTTATCCTACGATATATTTGGTGTTCTGTTGTAGCTTCTCTGAGAATAGAAAGTTTCCTTTAGTCATTGTTCATCAGGACAAACTAAAAAAGCGCTTGTCCCCGTTTGCCTCTGATGCTTAACGAAGTTATAAAATACATGATGAAATCATGTGTCAGTAACATGACAATCACTGAACTGGAAAAATCGAATCTAAAGCATTCCACGTGTTTCTTACAAAGTATTTATCAGTATGTTACCTGGTGTGAAAACTGGACTATTTTATTGATATTGTTATTTCAGTTAATGTTGTAATTAGAATTATTTTATTGTTGAAGGACGTTCGGCTCCTGTATGTTGACTGTACACCAAAGTTAAGTAAAAAATCATTTTGATACAGACATGGTGTGAGTGTTGTGTTTTACGGGACACTTTCATGGATTCTTCCTTAGTCACTGAACCTCTAAAAAATATCTACACCCCAGATTAAAATCTACACCTTAGATTAGAATCTACACCTCAGATTAAAGCTTAAACCCCAGATTAAAATCTACACCTTAGATTAGAATCTACACCTCAGATTAAATCTTAAACCCCAGATTAAAATCTACACCTCAGATTAAAATCAAAACCCCAGATTAAAATCTAAACCTCAGATTAAAATCTAAACCTCTGAATAAAATTTAAACCTCTGATAAAAATCGACACCCCAGATTAAAATCTAAACCTCTGAAAAAAATCTATACATCAGATTAAAATGTAAACATCAGATTAAAATCAAAACCTCTGATTAAAATCTAAACCTCAGATTAAAATGTAAATCTCAGATTAAAAACTACACATTAATTATCATTAACTATCTAAACCTTTGATGAATCCCTCGACTCAGGATTATTTCTGATTGTCTATATGACCAGTATTTCAGGATGGGTATGTAATATTTTGACAATGTGTTTATAAATAAATATATAATAAATATCAAAACTTGCACTCATTCTTTCATTCGGAGTGAAATCTAACATTAAAAACTTTTTTAAACATGTGTGAAGAACACTCATTTTCTACAATAAGTGCAATATAACAGATATTAATATAAGTTTTATTTCATTCAGGTTAAAGTTTATATTGGTAATGTGTTGTAAAGGCTCCTTGTAGCTGCAGGTTTAACAGTTATTTAAAGATATATATATATACATACACACACACACACACACACACACACTATATATATATATATATATATATATATATATATATATATATATATATATATATATATATATATATATATATATACAGTATATATATATACTACACCCCTGTCCTTCTCACAGTGGCCTGCAGACGGCGCTAATGAGCTTTAACATGCTGTCGATGCCCTGAGCATCACTTCCGGGCCGCGTGCTGTTTCCTCCTGCATCTCAAAGCATCCTGCTTCTCCGCCTCCTCCGCCTCACTTCCGGCTGCGATCCTATTGGCTGAAGCGGAAACGCCTAGCAACCGCCTAGCAACCGCTCTGGGAGTGAACACCAGTATCGGTACATGTGTAGGCTGATCATAAATAAATATTTATTTATTTTTAAATGCACTCATTTGTAAAGTTTATATATATATAAAAAACAGTAATTAAAGAAGGAAACTAATGAAACTTAACATTGAAATTTAACAACAATAATAACAATAGATTAAATAAATAAATAAACAAACAAACAAATAAATATTTTGATGCAACCCTATTATTTTTCCTTCTGATTATTTATTTATGCAAACTTATATTACTACTACTACCTAGTCTGTACTAGCTTTGACAACAATAATAAACAAAAATGTATTTCATAGGCCTAAATAAATGAGAAATATTTATATGGACAAACACAGATGTTCGTTGCTCGGGCTTGAAGAAAAGTCTGAAGGCATATTAAGTTTGATAATTGTTGTGCACTTTTCTTTTAATTTATTCTAAGAGCTAAAGCTAGGATAGAGCTTTTAAAATGGGTAGAAAGATGGGCATATTTTCATATCTTACATTGTGTTCTTACCAACAAAATAACATCTGTAATCAGCTCTGAATTCCTATCTTCAATTCAATTTTATTTATATATCAGTTAATGGACATGGACACAAAGCAGATTTACAAAAATCTGGATATAGATACAGAGTTAGATTTGTCCCTAATGAGTGAGCCAGAGGCGATGGTGGTGAGGAAAAACTCCCTCAGACGACACGAGGAAGAAACTATGAGAGGAACCAGACTCAAAGGAGAAACCATCCTCTTCTGAGCAACACCAGATAATACGATTATAAATAATTACTCTTCTACACCTGTGTACTAGAGAGTCAAGCAGTGCCGAGTGTGTTGGAAAGATCTTCAGTATAAGCACCAGGGTCAGTTCTTGTACTTCAGTAGAGTTTTAGCTTTAAGTCAATAATATCCCGGTGAAGTTATAGACTGTATTATGAATAAGACTTGGGTAGTTTTTAGCAAGTGCAAGCATTAGGCTGTTCAGCTGAGACAATCCGCAGTCATCTTTAGGGTGTCTGTGTGGTACCATCCACAGCGACCTCATGGCAAACTGCGCCATCCCCAGCAGCAGCGAGTGATTCTCAGGTGAAGGCTCCAAGCAGAAGTAGAGTATCAGGATGGATCAGACAGGACCAGAGAGCAGACATCTCATCAGGAAGTAGGAGTTATCTACTGTAGCTTGCCTTGGTTAATTCAATTAGACCAAAACTGAACAATAATGTAAGCTATATGAAAAGATTGTAGAGTGTTTCTCTGAATTAAATGCACCACAATAAATAACAAATCATTGGTCAGGAAATTAGCAAGAATAAAACAAATCAAAGCTAGAAACAGGGAAATTCACTGATATAGTCTTCTTATACACAAAGCTAAACTCATGATAATGATTAAAATGTTTGATGCAAAATTCACATGTCTGGGTGTACAAAATTTTCCAAAAATATCTTCTGGGACATTTTTTTTTTCTTAAAAGATTAGTCATTATTTGGTTATAGATGGATGTCACACCTGATGCAGCTCATCAATCTCCTGATAACAAGCTCATAAATAGAGCCAGGATTGATAGAGCAGAGCAAGATCTACAGTATTTGTTTAATTTAATTGCTAATTTCCTGACCAATGATTCGTTGTTAAGACCTTTAAAAGCTTAATATTTTGCCATTTTGGGCTTGGCCTATTTTCTTGCCCAGGACTGTATCCATTTTTGTTTATCATTTGTTTATAAAATCTAAACTATGTGAATTGATCACGATCAGGCTACATAATTCACTCTGGTAGGCTAGTTAGAAAATTATTTAAGTTTAGTATAAGCGATGAAATCACATTTTGATGAGAAACTTAATATTTTTATCTAAACTATATGTAATGTTTTCTTAAATCTGACTGATCACATGTTCCATTTATTGGCCCACAGAGTAGAGTGTGTATAAAATGATTGACAGGAAGTGTATCCAAACACACGCACATGCATTCCGGACCGGAAATCAGTTTCCCAAATGGGTTTTCTCAGCGAATTAACACACTTTTCTTAAGGCCATGGCTTAATGCATGGTTTTTTACTCATGTTCTACGTATCATTGAGGTTATTTATAAGGAAGTAAGGAATAACACAATTGACTATTGCACCTTTAATAACAACGTCATGGTGTTTGTGGTTAAGGTAATTTTTTCCCCAAAACTGTTTAGAGAACATAAGGTTCATTCATTCATTCATTCATTCATTCATTTATTTATTTTAGTCAGGCAGGCAGGGCAGCTAATCCGGGGTCCTCAGGTGCAGGCAGTGCAGAAGGGAGCTCGCTGCAGCATCACTGGACCAGAGCGGAGACAGGCGGCTGCGCGTGCGCGTTCCCATGCGCGTTACCGTGCGCGTCCTCGAGCAGCGCGCGTCCGGGGGAAACAGAGCGCTCGCGGTGCGGGAGTGCGCTCAGTCAGGCTCATCCAGCATCCAAAGCAAACCATAATAAATACTACAACATAAATATATTTATGGACGTCAACTAGGGAGCGGGATTAGTTTTTTTTTTCTTTTTTTTAATCCTTTACTTTTTATTTATTTGTTTTGGATTTGCTGAACGCAGTCTTCTAAAATGGCTGAGATAGCGAGTCTGAGCCCTACCTACGGTAAGATACAGCCCAGGTTTCAATTTCTGATGATGATGATGCTCTTTAACACTGCTTATAAAATCAATCAATCAATAAATATATAATAATGATAATAAGAATTATTGTTGTTAATAATAATAATAATAGTAATAATAATAATAATAATAATAATAATGATACCATTCATAATAATAATAATAATAATAATAATAATAATAATAATTATTATTATTATTATTATTGTTGTTGTTGTTGTTGTTGTTATTACTACTACTACTATTATTATTATTATTATTATTATTAATGGCTGCTTGGTTAGAACAGCTTGTCCAGTGAGCCTTATTTTATATTTTATTAATTTCTAAATCTGCCATTAAACTGACTTACAGAGCTGAGGTGTGTGTGGGTGTGTGTGTGTTTGTCTTTTTTAAAGGAAGCCTAATATAACATAAGATTACATTGTGTATCTAGACACAGTTATGAGGAGATTGTGTTGTGAAATGTGTATGATGCCTCTGTGTTTGTGTGTGTTTGTGTGTGTGTTTGTGTGTGTGTCAAGCTTATTACTTGAATTCCTCATTCCTTAAACATTTGAAACATTTTAACAGAGCTGTGTTAGATGCTGAGGTCTGGGTGTCTTTTAGCTGTTATGCTGAATAGTGAGATTATATCTGCAGATCTGAGGCACTAAGCGCACTGCCCTGAGCGTGTGTGTGTGTGTGTGTGTGTTTAAAGGGCTGGCCCGATGACGTCATGTTGCTTCCAGGCTGCTGCACACAACACACAATCTTTAAAATCTCTGTTTAATAATAATAATAATAGTAATAATAATAATACTTCTTATCACTTGTATAGGAAAGTGGCCAAATTCACTACTATATTATTTTGTAACTCTGGTTCAGGAAACACTAGGCGACCCGTCTAACCACACTGTGCAGTATTTTAAGAGCATAAAAGATAGATAGATAGATAGATAGAGCATAGATATGCTTCTCTTCGTAGCTATAGACAAAATTATCATTAAAATATATAGGTAAGAAGAGAAATACTTTACTTAACTCTTTGTACGGAATAAACATTTGGGTGTGTGCTGTTATCGGAAAGTAATCAGTGTTGGTGTGGTGTGATGAAGCAGATCTTGAAGTGAATTATTTTTCAATAACAGCACATCCTGAAAGTGTTTATTGCTCTCATAGCACAGCAATTTGCCCACAACTCCAATTTTTTATTTTATCACAGAATGGAACTTCATAGTTTTTATTCGTTTATAGTTACGTTTAATGTTGTGGAACGTCCGCGAAACAACTTAATTCCTGTTATCAAGGAAGAAAGAAAGAAAGAAACGGGTTCTAAACAGCTATAAACTGTCTTTCCCTCACCAGCCTCTCTTTTTCCTCTCTAAAACTTACTCACCATATCAACAATTAGACATTTTTCTTTGTTAAGTAAAGAACGCATTTTGTAAATCACTTTAATATTAGGTTTGGATTTCGTGGCGTGTCTGACAGACAAGTCCCCGTGAATGAGCTGTTACTATAGAAACAATAACAAAATTAGAACCAGTGCATCCTTATAAACCTGTGATTTGAATTACAGCTGAACTGTTGTCACTTCTGCTGTTATAGAAAACTAATCAATGCCATCTGACCAATCAGAATCAAGAATACAACAGCACTGTGGTATAATTTATATAATTTATATATGCATACATATATATAAAAATTAGTGTATATCCTAAGCTGTATGAACATTTATAATGGTTAATAAACAGTTCTAATACTGAAGTATTTGGTGATGATTTTGTCAGTACGATACCGTAGGCGAGGAGAGGGAGACTGTGGGTGATGCGTTTCCTGACTGATGTGTGTGTGTGTGATGTAGACATGGCTGAGTATTTTAAGCACTACGTTTTAGAGCTGTTGTGATGTGGGAGTCGCCTGGAGGAGATATCACCAAAAAAAGGGTTTCTGCTTCTCTGAGCTTTAAAAGTTGGTTGTAAGATGGAGATGGGAAAAAAGTTTTGAAAGAACGATGATGTAAAATCTGGTAATAATGTCCAATATGATAATATCATGAGAACTAAGTCCAGAATATAGCATAGCATCATGACATATGAATGATTCAAACTTTTGCTAAACAATTTGGATGGACATGTACGGTATTTTCTGCTCAAACAGTGAGCTGAAGCACTTTTGCAGACAAAGAAGCACTTTTACTTTGTCATATGACTTTACGTGGCGTTGTGTGGAATTCATTTGTATTGACGTGTTTACAGAAACTATTTGTCTTCGGCTTGTTCCCTGAGTTAGTGGTTATTGAATATAAGTCTGATCACTGTTTGTCCCAGATTGACCTTAACTCATGACACAAGTCACGCCCCTGAGACTTTCTTTGTGCTTCAGCTGTCAAACCAAATCCCGTCCAATAAAATCATATCACTATAAATCAAATGGCTTGTCTACTCTGATAATATCCTACAACATCAGTATTGATTTATACGATTTTGACCTTGCAAGAGAAGCGAATGTCATTAGCAAAACATGTGCTTCCTAAAGGACGAACGCGTCTTAACTGGGCGTCTCTGACACGGAAATCTTGGATATGGTTTAGACAGAACCTTAACACTCATTTCAGCTCTGTTCTTGACTGGGTTCTGTCTCACATGTCTGTGACATTGGATAAAAGATGAGTTAATGTGATGAGAATTAATTATGCGATGAGATCATGTTGAAACAGGATGAAAGCAGACTGACTGAGGATGCTGCTCTTGGTGACTCAAGTCCAGTGGTTACATCAGTATTCACGCAGGGAAAGTTACTCATATTCAGAGCCTGGTTATGCACCTGCTGAAGCTGATTTTCTGTGTGCGCCATTCACGATATTCAGATCACCTGCGTGTAGTTCACACCTCAGAGGTTGCCAGATTTTTTAAGAATGACGGAATGAAATAAATACTGATGGCGAATAGGTGGGTGAATGAATATGTGGGAAGATGGATGGATGAATGGATGGATGATGGATGAATAGATGAATGAAAGGGTGTGTAGATAGGTAGAGAGATAAATGACTGAATGGATAGGTAACTGAATAAATATGTAGCTTGATGGATGGAGGATAGTTTGAAGGGGAGGTTAAATGAATGCATGTGTAGATGGATGATTGAATGAATAAATGATAGATGGATGATTGGGTGAGTAATTGGATGTATGGGGAGATGGATGGATGGATGAATAGATGAATGAATGCTAGATTGGTGAAAGGCTGGGAAAATGGATATGTGAGAAGATGGATGGATGGATATTGGATGGAGGTGTGAGTGAATGAATATTGGGAGGTGAATTGATGGATGGATGAATGGGTGATTGAAAGGGTATGTAGATAGATAGATATATGAATGCATAAGTAAATGAATGAATGTGTAGCTTGATGGATGGTGGATAGATTGAAGGTAAAGTTGAATGAATGGATGTGTAGGTGAATGGATGTGTGGGAAGATGGATGAATAGTGAATGGGGAGTGAGTAAATGAATGTTGGGAGACGGATGGATTGATGGATGGATGGACAGATGGATAGATGAATAATTAGGTGAATGAAATGATGTGTAGATGGATGGATAACTGAATGAATAATAGATGGGTGAGTTGGGGAGATGGACGGATGGTTGAATTAATTAATGGGTAAATTAATGAGTGGATGCATGGATGATGGATGGGTGAAGGGGTGTGGATGGAGGGATGGAAGTATTCATGGATGGATGTGTGGGTACATGTATAAAATGGATAGATCGATTGATAGATGGATGGGTAGATGGATGGATGGATGATGGATGGAGGAGTGGGTTCAAGTATGGAATGGATGAATGGATGGATAGATGGATGGATCGATGGATGGCTGGGTGGAGGGATGAGTACTCAGATGGACAGATGGAACAGATGGATGGCTAGATGGATGTATGCAACATATGGATAGATGGAAGGATAAAACGCATGGATGAATAGATGACTGGATGGAATAGTTTCTGTACTAAAAATGATTGCTATTAATCAGGAAGTCATACAGGCTACAGTGTGAACATATGCAGTGTGTGTGTGTGTGTGTGTGTGTGTGTGTCACATTTGGAAGGTGCAGTAGGGCAACAACGGGCTGAATTGTAATGTTATGACATGTGGTGTGACGGTGAGAAGCCTCTTTGTGTGTGCTGCAAGAGTGAGAGTGTGTGCCAGCGCAGAGACGCTCGCATTAGCACACGGTGTGGAGAGAGATGCAGCATGGCATTGTGGGTAATCGCGGTTCATCCAGGCGAAGTGTGGAATCAGATGTAGAGCGTGAAGTTGTATTGTTTTGTGCTCCATAAAAAGCAACACGAAGTGTGTAATGCTGGAGATGTTTATCATTCAGTATGGGCAAATCTCACTGTCCTGTGCTATGGAGCAATAGATCTGTGTGTGTGTGTGTGTGTGTGTGTGTGTGAGGACACTGAAGGACACCATGAGTGGGCTGATGCCTCTTCAGTCTCCTCCACTCTCATCATATCCTCCGTCACCACTTCTTCTTTTCTGTCTCTTTTATGTACTCCTGTGATTCACACACTAGTGCCAGTGATGGGCAGATTGATGATGCTTTTTAATCATGGACATCCTCTCATACACGCACACACACACACACACACACACACACTTAGTCTTCATGTCTGATTGTATAAGTGGGGTCTTAAATTCAGGTGTCAGGGTGTGAAAGCAGGGTGTGGCCCTGATGTTAACAGAAAGTGAAGAGTGAATCTAATTAGAGTTCATTTTTGCACTCCAGCTTCTCAGTTCTCAATCTCAGGATAAATTTATCAGTCACGAATCTGCCTGTTTCACTTTTTTTTTTTTTTTTGCTGCTCACAGTTGTTTTGATTTGAAACAAACTATTTGCAGATTTGGTTTGGAAGAACTGTTGTTGTAGTTTATTTTTCATCCACAGAAATTTCTGGTCTGTTTTTCTTTGCAAATTCCAAATGCATCTCCGCTTCCCATAATATCTTTCGCACCCTATTTAGTGCCCTATACATCTAATAGGGAGTCATTTATACCAAAGAAAGTGAAAGGGCTTTCGTGTTAAGTCTATAACAGCAGCTCTGGCAGAAGTTCCGGCTCTAAGACAAATCATAGGTTTATTTTAATTATAATGTGTTCGTTCTAATACATTATCGTATTTATAGTAACAACAAATTCAGGGACTTGTATGGCAGATGCTCTAAATGTATGGATTTTTTAAAAAGATATGGAATTGTTGATATGGTGACGTTTTCTACAATGAGAGGGAAGGAGTCTCCAGTGTCAGCTCTTTGTAACAGTCAGAGTTAAAGCTGTAATTTTCCGCCATGGAAAAAAGTGTTAGTTTTGGGATGTTTTGCATTGGTATAAGAAGGAATAAAACACTTTGGGGTGTTCTGTTTTTGGAAAATAATCCAAACTGTAACTCCACTTCATCACACCAACCTGTCATTGATTATATTCTTAAAAAAAAACAGTTTTATTCCTTACTTGAACTTGAGTAATGTTAATGTAGTAATGCATGCTGTTGCCTCTTCAAATGGGTTGTCCTTATCTAGTATATTTTTAATGATCTCATCATTAATAAGCATTTTGTTTGGTGGAGGATGGGTAAAGCTTTGAAAGTCAGGCAAGGTGACCTGCTCCCTGGAAATGCTTCAATGGAAAAACAGTCTAAGTGTTTGAATCCTGCCACAGACGATAATGGTCAGGAGTCAAAGAGAGCATAATTGCACCCGCTTTCTTGATGGACAAGACGGCCTTCCGCTCTTCCCTTTCCATCAGAGCTACGCTAGTCTATTAGCTCTCCTCCTCAAAAAGACATGACTCAGAGGAAGCGTTCATCCTAATAGAATGATAGATACAGTACACTGGGAGAAAGTAGTCAGATAATAGGTTAAGGCATCAAGTTGGAGTGAAGTAAAACATTCTCAGTGGTGTCCGTTGTCCCAGCATGCCTCCTCAAGCTTCGCCTCTGGGTCTATCCACAGTTCGATGGCGAGAAATAAAGGAAGTGAAAGAGCTTTCGGTGTTAATCAATATCTGTTCACATGAAAACAACACCATAAATAATGGAGAATCTCACACTTCGGGTGCAGGACAGAGAGCAATGAATCTGTGTCAGGATTCCTCCCGGTCCACATCCAGAGAGCCTAATGAGTCGTTTAAAAGGCAAAGTGAGTGTGAGATTGTAGAGGACTGATGAAATGGAGAGAAAGACAGAGTGAGAGTGAAGGAGTAGTTTCGATCCATCTCTCTCTCTCCCTAGTGGGGGTCGTATCTAGGCAGCAGGAGCAGCTGGGTTTTTAAAACACTGCCAAAACAGTGACATCATGTGCATCGACGTCTCTCAGGGGGTCGCAGTGACCAAGTGAGCAGGCGAGACAGTCGGCCTTTGTGTGGGGAGAAGTTGGGTGGGGTCAAATGTGTGTGTGTGTGTGTGTGACAGAGAGAGAGATTGTGAATATCAGTGGTGGTGTTAATGGTTAGGTTCTGTTCATGTCAGAAGTGGAAATACAGTATGTTTAAAAATGTATTAATATCATTTATGTTGCTAGTAATTGCACCTGACCGAACTTTTTGTGCCTCTGACACTTTTAGACGAAGGCAGATTATGTAAAACACACTTATCAAGGCTCTTTATGCAGACTCGCGTTATTTTCTTTGGAATTTTTGTCAGGGTTTTGCCCAGATGCAGCAATTTCACTGACTGATTAGCTGATTGACTTCCCATTACTGAAACACTCTTGCTCTCAGATTCCTACACTTTACAACAATAAAGGAAATGTTAGCCACTAGACAGACAACTAATTTACACTTAAGCATATTCCTCAGTCAAAGCGACACTTCTGTCCACCACATATTTAATAGCTGTGACACCCTGGTGGGCGGGATGGGAATGAGGAGAGTAGAGATTAGGAACAGTGTTAATTTATTCTCTGGCCACAAAAGTAAAAGAAAAGGAAACCAAAAACGAGACAATCGCCGTATCTGACTCATTGAACACATTTATTTTCATTCGCTCCACAGTGATAAGCCTTGGCTCTCTTTGGTGATTAGCAGCTTACCGCAAGGGACAAAGCGTGTAGATAGGTCATCATTAATCCCTTGCAGGTGTAGTCACTCATTCATTACCCGTTCATTCTCTGCGACATCTCCTCCCTACACCACGCCCCCGCTGCCACAATAGCCATGATAATAATTCTTAGAGTCTATGATATGATTTTTCTTCAATTTATATTATGATATCCTCCTGTGCTAGGATTGGCTAATTTTTCTGCAGTTTTGCTGTGGTTGAGAACAAATTCTTGAATCAGTGGACTGAGTTTTAAGTAGAGTAGGCTTGCCTGTATTTCTTAACTTTTTTTTTAAACATTCTTCTTGAATAGTAGTGGCCTCCTTGACTCGGACTGACAAGCACCAAGGCCACGCCCATAATGATTCATATATGATTTCCTAGTCAGTATATTAAGCCTTATTGTGTCTTGCTCTTCCCTTTATTATCTCTCTCCGCTGTGTGAGTGTGAAGCTCTACGTTTTGTGTCATGTTCTCCTTTACTGCTTCTTTAAAAAGCTTCTTGTGCTGAGGTTTTACGACACATCCTGTTCTCATCAGCGCACCGATGCAGAGCTCAGCACAGAATTTCAATCAGCTCGCCCCGCCATGACCGTAATGGCACGGCTGTTACCACGGCGACCTGAGGAAGGACAGGAGGGAAGTAAAGAACAGTGTCAGAGAGATAAAGGACAGAAAAAGGAGTTGTGACAAGTAAGGAAATGGAGAAATAAAAGTGATGCAGTAAGACTGGCCAAGGGTGAAGTCAAAACAACCTTATCACCTAGCAGTGCTTTAAACAAACCAGAAGTGAACAGCAACAACTGTAAATTAGATGTGAAATTAGACAAGCAAGGGTGAGTTCAGCACAGCAATGTCATTGACATACATGCCTTTTTATAAGGAGGTGTCCACTAGTAAGTCACATTTTCAGTCCATCAGTTATAAAAAAGCCAACACATTTTACTTAAATGAGCCCTTTTAATAAACAATCTGTTATTAAGAGCTGAGACTTGAATAGCTGGTTAGTTAGCTAACTAATTAATCTGAACTGGTTGATGAGTAAGGAATAAAACACTTCAGGGTGTGCCGTTATAGGAAAATAATCAAGGACATAGTGGTGTGATATGTTTAGTTACTGTTACCACCCTGACATTGATTATTTTCTTCTTACAGCACGTCCTGAAGTGTTTTATTCCTTTTATACCACAGCAATTTGCCAACAATTCCAATGATTAACGTTATTTTTGAAAACAACATTTTTTTTATCCATTTATTGTTACATTAATGTTGTGGAACATCCCAAAACAAGGTAGTTACTGTTACCACTTACATTATAGCAGCTATAAACAGTTATTCCCTCTCCAGCCTCTCTCTTTTTTCTTTCTTGAAGTCAGTAAGACAAAAAAATTTAGTTTTTGAGTCTCTCATGTTACCGAGAATCCAATAATCACAAACTGCTCTGTCTGGAAGATTTTTCCTTGATGTAAAACTTACCGACTGTTACAAAGCGCTGACACTGGAGACTCCTTCCATAAATGTTGAATAAACATCGCCTTACAGAAAATATCAACCTATCAATGATTATATGTTTTTCTTTGTTAAAGAACAACACATTTTTTAAATCAGTTTATTATTCGGCAATTATGTAGAGTGTCCTCTGTATAAGTCCCTCTGAAAGTTGTTACTATGGAAACGATGAACATTTATCTGCACTGACTGATTTTGAGTGTTTCTTCCCCTGTTTTGATTTCTGAATACAAAAATAGCATCTGGCTCAAAAAAAAAGGGACAACATTAAACAAATGAGTCACATTATACCTGCACCTACACGGAAACTGAGCCCTTAGTCTCTTAGATTTTATTGTTTCTGATATTTGATATGCGCATCTGTGTTTATTAGCATTCTGTTTAGCTCCCCATATCTCTTTGCACAGTCTTCATGAGCAACTTGACAGGTTAAACCTAATATCCTGACCCATTGATATTGTAGACGATGGTTTTAATAAGACGGATGGCGCACGTCAGTGAAGCATTGAGCCCAATACAGCTGGAAGACATACATTATTGCTGTAACTAAGCCATAAATATAAATACACTGCCTAAATTCGCGTGCCGGCGTTTTTATGGTAAGTGATTCACAGACAGATCGCTCTTCATTGGGCACTGGGAGTGATCATAAAGAGAACTGCTGCTCTCAGCATCCGTCCCATTAAACAGCATTAACATCCGCCCTAAAAGACACGAAACAGCTCGGAGTGTTATGCATGCAGTCTCGCGCCGGAGCACAGGGCCTTTTTCAGTTGTGCTCTAAAGGAAGAAATACAGAAATTTTGAGGTTGTTAAGGTTAAAGGAGCTGTTTGGATAAAAATTAAATGCACACAGTCTTACTCCAGGTGTAGTGTCTGAGGTTTGCTTCTAGTTTTGCACAATTAATAAAGGCTAATAGCCACCAGTTTAGCATCATGCAGACTGCATGTTTAACTCATCACATGAGGGATGAGATGCGATTTGTGTATCTAAGAGAGAACGTTGAACTGAAATGACACACACTCACGCGTGTAGGCGACTGTGTAACCTCTCTGTCACACATCTAACTGGGTCAGACGCTCACACTCTCACGCTCGGGTCACTGCCAATGATTTCTGCTAGTGTACAAAAATGCCAACTTTTACTAGACATTAAACCAGTTACACAAATATTTAACTAGCTAGAGTAATAGATATTGTTACTGTACAACATTTAGACACACAATCTGATTGGTTTACTATTTTATTAAAAAGAAACCCTATCCTTTCTGATATAGGTGTGTAAATGTAAACTATATGTATATACCGTAAAATGACATTTATCTGTGAGGATTATGGATTGTGGAGAAGTGTGTATAGTTTAATTTTAGTTTTGTTTAGGTTTGTATAGTTTAAAATATAGTTATAATAGTTTACTGGACAGCTTTAGTGTATTTTGGAGTGTTTTATGTTAACTTGCACAGTTGTGGTATATTTTTAGTCTTGTGTGTTAGCTATGAGAGTGTGGTATTAGCCTGGATTATTGTAGATTAGCTTGGAGTGTGATGTGCTAGTGTGATGTGCTAGTTTGAAGTGTTGTATGTTAGTTTTGAGTGTGGTGTGTTAGCTTGGAATATCGTATGTTATTTTGGAGTGTGGTGTGTTAGCTTGGAATATTGTATGTTAGTTTGGAGTGTTGTGTATTAGCTTGGAATATTGTATACGTTAGTTTGGAGTGTGGTGTGTTAGCTTGGAATATTGTATGTTAGTTTGGAGTGTTGTACGTTACTTTGGAGTGTGGTGTGTTAGCTTGGAATATTGTATGTTAGTTTGGAGTGTGGTGTGTTAGCTTGGAATATCGTAATTTAATTTGGAGTGTGGTGTATTAGCTTGGAGTGTGGTGTGTTAGCTTTAAGTGTTGTAGGTTAGCTTGGTGTGTTTTGTGTTAGTTTGAAGTGTTGTACGTTACTTTGGAGTGTGGTGTGTTAGCTTGGAATATTGTATATTAGTTTGGAGTGTGGTGTGTTAGCTTGGAATATCGTAATTTAATTTGGAGTGTGGTGTATTAGCTTGGAGTGTGGTGTGTTAGCTTGGAGTGTTGTAGGTTAGCTTGGTGTGTTTTGTGTTAGTTTGAAGTGTTGTACGTTACTTTGGAGTGTGGTATGTTAGTTTGGAATATTGTATGTTAATTTGGAGTGTGATGTATTAGCTTGGTGTGTTATCGATTGGCCTGGACTGTTAAGGTTTAAGTGCTCTGGGTTAGCTTAGAGTATTCCAGGCTAGCTGGGCATGCTTTATGTTAGCTTGGACAGGTGTCGTTTATTTTTGAGTGTTGTAAGCTACCTTGGCCTGTTGTAGCTGCATCAGTGCCAGTGTGGATTATCATTAAGGTCTGACTGATATCAGTAAAAAAATGTAACCAACCAAAGAACAAGAAAGGAATAGGGAAAAAAACAACCGAAAAGAAAGTAAGATATATTTCCCTATAGACCTCTAAACTGTACACCAATACACAAGTTTACTAGCTGGGTTAGCTAATGTGCTTTTGTTTCCATTTTTTTGTTGAAATGGAACATTATTACTTTCTTGCAGTGGAACACTCAAGGTTGTGTATTATTAGCTTCAGCTTGTGACTGTGACCAAATCAGAACCCGTGAAGTTATTATTTATGATAACATACCAACTCCTGCACATATTGTATTATATGTATATATTAATTAATTTATATATCATATATGTTACATAAATATATTATTATAAATATATTATTAATACATATATAATATATATTTCACCTCTATTTCTTTTTCTCTCTAATGCAGAGGTGTCCCCAGTCTTGGCGGGATTTCTTGGTGCGGGTGTTCTGGTCGTCACGGTGACGGTGGCCATCTTCCTGTGGACATGCTGCCAGCGTCAGTATCGCAGAATGACGTTTAAGTTAAGCAATGGCCCGTTTGACTCGCCCACCGACCCGCCGTTAAAGTTCATCCACATGCTCAAGGGCATCAGCATCTACCCCGAGACCCTCAGCAACGCCAACAAGATCATACGAGTGGGCCGGAGGTCATCCTCGCGGCAACGGAGTAACGATTCTGACGTTGAGGGTCATGCGCATTTGCAAATGAACCACCTGGTACCCCCAAAGTTGGAGCGAGCGCTGCCAATCCGGGCCGATTACTGCTGTTCCGAGAGCAGCAGCTGCGAATCGGCCAGTAAGACCCCGACTCCATTCAGCCTCGACTCGCCCTCATTAGGCACCCTAGATCTCGCCATTGACTACAACTTCCCCAAAAAGGCACTGGTGGTGACGATTGTAGGTGCCCGAGGTCTCCCAGCCATTAATGAGCAGACGGGCAGCTCAGACCCGTATGTGAAGATGAGCATCCTGCCTGAGAAGAAGCACCATGTAAAGACCCGTGTGATGAGGAAGACCCTGGAGCCATCGTTCGACGAGACGTTCACCTTCTATGGTGTTTCCTTCAGCGCACTGGCTGACCTTACACTGCATTTCCTGGTGCTGAGCTTCGACCGCTTTGCCCGTGATGACGTAATCGGAGAAGCATTGGTGTCGCTGTCAGGCGTCGAGCTTAGCGCAGGCAAAGTGCACATCAGCCAGCAGATCACCAAGAGGAACGTACAGGTGAGAACACGGAGAGAGACAGTGACACTAGTGCAATCGGTTAGTGTTGTAGGTTAGCCTAGAGTGACGTGATGTACCTAGGAGTGATGTACAGAAGCTTAAAAACTGAAGTTGTATATTAGCTTGGACTGTTGTAGGTTAGCTTTAAAACCGTAGTCAAATTTGGAGTGGTACATATGAATTTGAGGAGTTCTAGGTTAGCTTGGAGTATTACGTTGCATTACTTTGTAGTTTACTTTGGAGTATTATGGGTTAGTCTAGAGTGTAATATATTAACTTGAACTGTTGTAGTGTTTTGTGAGCCGTTGCATATGTGGTGCTTTGTAGTTTATATCGGAATTGTCATGTATAGTGTTGTATATGGTATATTGCAATATTGGAGTAAACACTGTGAGGCGCTACTGCATTACTGCATTATTATATTATAGGGTTGTAGTTTGGAATGTTGTATTTTAGCTTAGAATGTTGTTTATATTGGAGAATTGCAGTTTATAATGGAATAATGTAGTTTAACTTGGTACTGATGTAGTTTGGCATGTAATTGTTGTAGTTTATATTTGAGTGATGTAGTTTATTTTGGAGTGTTTATATTGGACTGTTGTAGTTTAGCTCAGAACTGTAACATGCTATAACTGGTGTTTACATTGGGATGTTGTAGTTTATATTATAATGTTTTGATTTAGCTTGGAATGTCATAGTTTATCTGAGGATGTTGTAGTTTATATTGTAATGTTTTGATTTAGCTTGGAATGTCATAGCTTGGCTTGGTATGTTGTAGTTTATCTGGGGATGTTGTAGTTTATATTGTTGATTTAGCTTGGAATGTCGTGGTTTAGCTGAGGATGTTGTAGTTTATATTGTAATGTTTTGATTTAGTTTGGAATGTTGTAGCTTGACTTGGTATGTTGTAGTTTATATTGTAATGTTTTGGTTTTGCATGGAGGATTGCACTATATTTTGAAGAGTTTCAGGGTTTTTGGGAGTGTTTGATGTTTGTTTAGAAGTGTTGCTGTTTATTTTGTAGCATTATATTCAAGCTTGGATCATTGTAGCTTAATTCTGACTGATGTGTTTTATTTTGCAGTGTTGTAGTTTGGCCTGGACGGATGTATTTTTTTTTGTGAGTTTTCCTAAAGAATTGCATTGAATTTTGTTTTGGAACATTGTAGGTTTAAACAATTGTCGTTAATTTTGAAGAGCTGTACATTAGCTTGGACTGCTGTCGATTGAGTTGGAGAAAGGGACTTTAGGTTGCAGTGATGTAGTTTAGCTGTACAAGGCAATAGTGAGACAGCTAATGGAAAAAAACTGAAAGGAAAAAGGACAGGAATGTAAAAAACGGAGACAAAATCTTGGTTAGGATTGTTGTTTAATTCTGGTAGGTTTTACCGAAGTAACATTTATATAAAAATGAATGTAATGAAAAAAATGAATGTAAGAGAAGACAGGGAACATCACTGTTCTGTACTGAAGGTAGTTTTTGTACATTGTTCTTGTATTACAATCGACAAACTATTAGCATTTTTTATTGTCCACTGTACATTATTGTCATGGGTATGTGTGGATGTGAACAGGATGATGACAGAGAGTCAGTCAGGCAGATGACGATGCAGGATGAGCTAATGGCGGAAAGAAGTCTCTGGAGAGAAATGTTTTAAAATAGCATTTGATGGATGTGAAAAGAAAACGGCGTAGGACTGAGAGAGATAATTATTGATTTTTCAGAGCAGTTAGCAGCATGTTAAGAATTGCTATAATAAATGCTTACGTAATTAAATATGCATGAAGAGACTTTATCCATTATGTTTACAGCCTTTAAATTAAAGTTAAATTATGGCATATATAATATAAATATAATATAAATCATGCTATAAATTAATATATTAATGTTAAATTATGCCATATTTTTTCAAAAACACGCACAGCAGAGTGAATGCTATCCTGATCTACGTGCGTTCTTACTGGTATCTGCGCACACACAGCAGTGAGGCAGAGCTTCGTAACTGATGAGAGTGTGTATTGATCGAGGTTCTTTTAAGCAGTATTACTGTAAGGAGAGGGAGTGTGTGTCCATAAAGGTGTGTATTATATCTGGATTTGGAGGACATCTGAGCCTCCATCCGGAAGCCAGTACTTAAATCAGTAGACGTAACTTTTACCCAAGTGCACGTACACACACACACACACACACACACATACACAAACACACACACAAAGCATAAATACAGCCATTCCTTCCATCGCTGTCAGAGAAAATAATGTATTGACAACCAGATTTTTGCTTCATCTTATGGCCTGATCGCTCTTACGTAACAAGCAATCAGTGCCAGAGGTTTTAACTGTCACCCAAGAGCATCATGGGAGATTAGCTGTCATCTTCAGTAAAACCAATGCATCATGGAGGATGTAGTCTATAATCCCATCATCTGGTGCTACGGGTTGTTCGGGAACTGTGGACCGCAAAAGGCTCTTATTTGCAGGCATATAAGGTCATGAATCAGCTATACAAACACGCACACACCCAGTATGAGATTTATATGTATGTGTGTGTGTGTGTGGTTGTGTGTGTAGGTATGCGTATGTTGGTTCAGATGGGCTTAGGCTAAAGCCTTAGTCAATGCAACACAGATCGAATGGTCACAAGACCAAGTGAGGAGAATTGTAAATAAATATTATAAATAAAATCATAACAGCGACACAAAATGTGGCGTAACAAATTGATATGTCCATAATGTTCCCTTTTACCTCACTGAGAAGCTTTAACTGGAATGATCCTTTGTTAGATTTAAAGCTAGGGGTGGGCGATATGACAAAAACATATCATAATTCTCAAAAGCATTTCTATGATACATAATATGTATTGCAATATATAGGTTTGTTAAAAAAAAAAAAAAAACTGCCAGCAATACTGTAATGGTCCATTTAAAAAAAAATGCTTGACGTTTTATATAATATCTACAAATATTTAGCACTGAAAAGGAGAAAAAAATTAAAATCTATAAAACATTTTAACATCAAATTTGCAGTTTCTAGTCAGTTTGAAATTAGATTTATTTAAAAAAATTTTTTTTAATTATATCTATAAAAAAAATCACGATATCCATGATATCTCAGAAAAGCATATTGTGACATAATTTACAGCGATATTGATATTATATTGTCTTATCGCCAAGCCCTAAGTAAAGTCTCAATTTTCTGTCAAAGTGAGCTTTGCAGTTTTCTCCTTTTAACCCAAATGTAGTCAATTTTGCTGTCTTTTTTGTTTCTTTAATTTTGCCCTGCAGCTACATAGCTAACAAGCTAACGAAGATTGTAGCTGCCAGTTTAGCATCATTCGTGCTACATGCCTGAGTCAACACACACACACACACACCTCAAAAGCCATGGTTTGGTAATACCATCGGTACATAAACAATTTCATAAAATAGCAGAATAAGCCCATATTGTAAATGTAGGTCCGTACATACAAACGGTTGACGAATTAATGGAAAAACCTGAATAAACGAGTGCATAAACACAAGAGGTGATTCCTCAGGACTGCTCAGCTACCTAGTGTTTGGTTCCACTTGTCCCCTTAGTTAGAAGCGTCACTGCAAATCAGTACAAAGCTCTTCACCTTTATGATGAAACATTTCTATCTAGATGGGCGTGGTCTCTTCCAGGATGACTCCGCCTCCATCCAGATGGCACTGAATGGTTTGTTGAGGATGAAAATGATGTAAATCATATGCTATAACCTTTACACACGCCAGATCTCAACCCTCTTGAACACGTATGAGAGATTGTGGAGTGACGTGTTAGACAGCGCTCTCCATCGCCAGTACAACACCAACTGAGGAAATATTTGTTTGGAAGAGCGGTGTTCATCATCGCTCCAGTACAGTTCCAGTGACTTGTAGAGTTTACGCTGAGGCAGTTTGAAGCTGTTCTGTTGGCTCATAGGTAGCCGAACACCTGACTAACACACTTTCTGTTGGTTTGTGTATATATAAGATGGTTGGTATCATCTCAAGATGGCGGGTATTACTGTTTTTAGCTCTCGACGTCCTTTTATTCATAGTTGGAGGTGAGTGTGAGGTGCAGTATTAAACTGGTTCCTCCGTCTGTAATCTGGATGGGAGAAAATGAAATCTTATCTTTAGATGAAACAGAGAGCAGAGGGAGTAGATTCTGAAGACAGATGGAGCAGAGACGGTTATGTGATTCTGAACAGAAAGGCGGGACTGCAGCATTCTGCAAAGCTGCACATTAATCTCAGTGGAGGATTTCTGCGAGAGAAAGCGACGAAAGAATGAAGAGTGCTTTTTTAAAATCAGACAAGCAAGTTATTATGCTAGAATGAATTAGGATGAATAATAATAACGTTATTGTTTGAAATTTAGTGATTACTAAATTTTATACCACAGCACCTTTGAATTCTCGACTCTGATTGGCCAGACGGTGTTGATTAAATTACTATCTGGTTTATATTATATTATATTATATTTATATATTTATATTAAAACATTAGGCCATTGTTTCTCATTCATAGGGACTTGTGTGGCAGGCAATCTATATAATCTAAGGCTAATAATAAAAAAAATTATATTTAACAAAGAAAAACATAAAACCGTTGATGCAACCCTGTCAATCAAACATGCTAAATAGAATATTAGGCCACGCCCACACCAGCGTCAGCCCGGTCAGATCAGTGAATTAAGCTGAAGTTTACGCAGGTTTTATCTGAACTGTTGATCCATGTCAGACAAACGTAAAAAGAAACATGAATTAAAACAAGTAATACATTAATTACATAAACATTTGTGAGAAAAATGTCAGGATGTGCCTTCATTACATCATTCCAAATGAAGCTTATTCCTCTCCAAACAAAGACAGAAATATGATCTTTTTAATATAACACTCATGTTTGGTGTAATATAGACATTTTTAAATATTTTATACCATATTCCTCGGATGTTGGTTTCTGGTTGGGATAAGAAACACTTAAAATGTGGCGATAAAACCTTTGCCATTTATCATGATTACAAGAAATAAAATCATAGTTCTGCTATTTTTACTCTTTTTTTTAATGCTGTACTCTCTCTGTTAGCAATATCTGTCACAGAATAATGATAATATTAGTATAGCATACATGGTTTATCGAGCTGGGTGATATGACGATATAATATTACAATTTTCACCATACAGTTTTCAGAGATATTCTGAATATTGCAATATCTTTTTATAGCATTTATTCATTTTTAATGAATATTACATTTCTGTTGTTAATTTTGTGTCTTTAAAATTGTAAAATGTTAATGTTTTGTTGTTTTTTTCCTCTGTTTGTTCATACGTTAAAGCATCTAAAGATACAAGTTTCGATACAGCACTATTGTTTTGCTGGCAGATGTTAGCAAACATAGTGTATCATGAATCTTAGAAATGTCTTTAAGTACCACGGCACAATGTTTCTGTTATATCGCTCTCCCGTAGTGGTTCATTTGATCCACAGTGTGATCATTCAGACAGTGTAGAAATAATACTGTAGCTAAGTAATTCTACACCTACACCTGACCCTGACCTTAACCTCAGTAACCAAACTCTTTCAAATAAAAGCTGGACTTTTTGTAAATGTTTTCCACATGGACACCAGACAACTATTCTGACAAGGTTAAGGTCGTCACACTTTCCCATTGTTATGAGGACATTTAGTTCCCATGTAAAGATCAAAACAGAGAGAAAGTGTCTGTTTCACGTTCAAGATCGGCTCCAGGCTGCCTCCCACGGTCAGTCGCCATGGTGATAACCAGAAGTAGCACTGGAGTCCTCAAAATAAAGAGAGAGAGAGGGAGAGAGAGAGATATGAAGAAGATGGAGGAAGAAGGAGGAGTAAAGAGGAAGAGGATTGACTACATACAGAGAGAGAAGGAGGGAAAAGAGCAATAAAGAGGGAGAGAGATAAAGAGAATGGACTAAACACAGAGAAAAGGAGGGATGAAGAGCAAGAGAAAAAAGAGAGAGAGAGAAAATGAAGAGAGTGGAATAAATAGAGAGACAAGGTGGAAGAGAGAGGGAGAGGCAGGGGATGAACTAAATAGAGAGCAATGCAGACAGAGAGAGAGAGAGAGAGAGAGAGAGAGAGACAGAGTGTGTGTGTGTCAGGAAACCTTTTTATTGTGTCTTTTGAGAATGTGGACTAGGCGACTATTGTGCTCGTGTACAAACTTTCACACTCAAATATTCTGTAACTAGGCGTGATTCTAGGCACTTTGGTCTATGATGCCTGACCTCTGACCTCTGACCTCTGTCCCTGCAGTGCGGGAGACGTGGTGAGCTGCTGGTGTCTCTGTCCTACCATCCTGCCACACACAGACTGAACGTAGTGGTGCTCAAAGCCAAACATCTTCCTACCATGGACATCACCAGCCTGCCAGGCAGTGAGTATACACACCCACACACACACACACACACCCACATGCACACACACACGCACACACACACACACACAGACACTGACCTCACTGACCATTCTTCTCCTCTCACTTCCTCTCTCAGACCCGTACGTGAAGGTAAACGTGTTCTACGGCCGCAGACGCATCGCCAAGAAGAAGACGCACGTGAAGAAGTGCACACTGGAGCCTGTCTTTAACGAGTCGTTCGTTTACGACGTGCCCGCAGAGCTCATGGCCGACATCTCTGTCGAGTTCCTGCTCATCGACTTCGACCGCACCACCAAGAACGCCGTCGTGGGCCGTCTGGTGCTGGGGGGTCAGAGCCCGACGCCGTCCGGCGTCACACACTGGAGGGAAGTGTGCGACAACCCACGGCGGCAGATCGCCAAGTGGCACAACCTATCCGAGTTCTAACAGTCTACATCACTTTCCCTTGATCCCTTGACGATAAAGATAGCAACCCATCTGTTACCCTTCTCTCATGTAGGTGTATCCTAGCCTGTGTGTGTGTGTGTGTGTGTGTGTGTGTGGCTGTCCGGAAGCGGCCTGAAGACCGTAATTGGGCCCTGCCGTTACACAAGGCATGATTTTACTTGAACAGCGCCTGCGGTTCATTCGACAGGAGGCTGCCTATGTAGGCTCCATTTTCCTGCAGCGCATGTGCTCCTATTTGGAAGATAGACTCGAGGACCGCTGTCTACCAAGGTCCCTTATTTTGGACAATTGAAGAAAAACATGGCAGACTAATCCAATCTGTCTCTCCGATAAAATATTATGATCGCACCATAACCTGTGATAAAAGGTAAAGCAGTTATTACGAATAATTATTATGATCTAAAAGCCTACTTTGGCGAAGATTTAGAAGAATCACAAAGGACGTCCTCTAATTAAATGAATTTGGCTTTGCAAAAAAAACCGAAAACAGAACGATTATCACCAAATATTCATCCGTTCAGGTTGTAACCACTTGCTGATGAAGAAGAAGCTACACCTTTCAGGAGCACTTGGATCCATTGAGAAGTTGACATCAGGACATCAAGTCTCCTAAATGTCCATTATTTTGGACACAACCAATGATGGAGCGATGAAATTCTGTGGTTTGGTTAGAATGAATTATTATGAGTTATGTAAACTGCACACATCAGTTCATGAGTCACATGGCTTTTGTATTTATGCTAATTGCCTTGAGTGGGCTACAGATTTAGATTCATTCAGACTATAAACACCTTTCTTTCAATGAACTAGCACAAATGTTATTGCTAATAAGAAAGCTTAACCTTTAAATCACACTGAATCCTGATGGGAATAAATAATTTCTCACAGATGTCATGGCAACTTTAGCAAAAATCCACAAAAAAGCAATGGACAGGGTTGAATAATGGTAAATAAGCCACAGAGGCTGATTAAGATCCATAATAACCAGTGCTAATGGGATAAATCGTGGCCAAAAAACACAAAGTGGGCGTGTTTTGGGAGATTTAAAAACAATAGTTGCATGAATTACGCCACATGCAACACAGAAGCAGGAAACAGTATATAAATTCGATTTTTGCGTGTGCTGTTTGCTCTTAATAGTTACGATGAGTACAGATCTCTAAGAGACTCTTCAGAAGAGTCAAACTGAAACTTGAACTTAACGCACATAATTGTGCATCAAGCATAACGCTCTTTAACGTAAGATATTAGCACAAAGTAAAAGAGTGTGTGTGCCGTTCATGGGGTACAGTATGTCTGAATGAAAACCTTTTCACAGTCTCTATTTTAATGCTGTTGGCATCGTAGATGTAAACGTACTGTGAAACCCACAGCAAGTCATTCATTTTAGAAACGTTATGATCATTTAGAGATGAGGCATAATGAGGCATAATCTTGAAAAACTTTATCGTAAATTGTATAATTTTGTTTTAAAATGGACAAAACGTGCTTCCGCAAATTTAATACCTGCCCTTCAGTCGTATTTTCCCAAGCAATTGTGACTTCCAGGTTTATTCAATCACATTGTGGGTGCTAACTTAATATGTTTGCATTGACTCCTCCCTGTATTTTTTAGACTTTTCGGTAGAAACGCTCCAAATTGCTTATTAATTAAAGCAAACGTTTAAAAATGATGTTGCTCATGTGTAAGACTCAGCTTTCCAACTTTGATAACAAAAAGCACTAGTTTACTAGTTTACTAACTTGGCTAGCTGTTTGCGATGGCAGGAGGACATGGGGGTGCTTTTAATTTGCATGCTCATGAATATTCATAGTTCCTGGCATTTTTTTAATGACAGTAAAGCTGTAAAGATGTTCCTAGGCCATTTTAGTAGTTTCTTTGGCCTTTATTAATCTATACAGATTTTCATACATCATGGGCACTTGAATATGGATAAAAATATTAAAGATTTCACTTTTTTTTCAGTTGAAGAGATTTTCCGACACACTAGATTTGGCTTTGCGCTTTATGTAACGTGTAAAGAAAATAAAAAGGACAACCCGGAGAAAAGTGTGCGATCTTTCCAGTTAGCCATGTTGTACATAGCGGAGTTTCCCGTAATTCCTCCAAAACTGTTGCTGTTAATTATGAATACGTGTGTATTTTTAACGAACTCTTTACTTCTTTGCCTGCTTTTCCTATTATAGCAAAATATGTATAAAGTGTATCATAAGAGGCTCACGTTTCTGTAACGTAAAGTTTTGTTTTTATCTTACAGAAGCTACATATCTCTATAGATTCACCCTTAAACTCAAACGATGACCTTTTAATGCACATAGCCGTAATATTCCACCCTTCCTGGATGAAAAAAAGTGAGAAATATGCAGATATTTGCACTTTACGATATTGTTTTGTAATTGTAGAAAAGAAAAAAAATATATATATGGAGAGAACCAAATAGCTGTGATGAAATTTATGTCCCATTTGAAAGAAACATACAGAATATAATGTTCATATAACGCTCATCCACTCATCCAGGGCTCTGATTGGTGGAAAATTTCCCCCGGTATTTACATCACAGTGTGTGATTGATATACGGGCAGGGACGTGTGAAATGATGTAAACTGATAGGGTGAACTTTAGGACAGCATTATAAGTAGATGATAGGTGTTGTCCTCTTGCTCTGTCTTTCCCCTGTCAATCAGAACGGCGCTAGCCAATCAGAGGCGTCCGATAGCTCATGTTCAGTATAGAGCAGGTACTGCTGTCCTGAGTGCTGACTTTAAATGTCTCTGACATCGTCAGGGCTGATTTATATTTGTCCTTTAATATATCTGTGTTGAGACTCAAATAATCAGTGACGAGGTGGTGTGGTGCATTACCACCCTGAAGGTGATTATTTTCCTATAACGTCCTGCACGTCCTGGAGTGTTTTATTCCTCTTATACCATGGCAGTTTGCCAGCACTAACAATTTTTTTTGTATATTAAAGATTGTCATAGTTTTTATCTATTTTTAGTTATGTCTAACAGCTATAAAATGTTAGTTCCCTCACCAGACTTTCATGAAGTTAATAAGACAATAAACAAACAAACGGAGAGCATAATGTACTGAAGACTTTCCTGTGGAGGAAAACCTCTGACACTGGAGACTGTTAAACAGACGTCTCATTTCACCATATCAACCATTATTCGTATGTCTTTCTTTGTTAAATAACAACACACGTTTTCATCTGTTTATTCTTAAACAATGCGAACAGTACGAACAGCTAAACTCCTCTTTATCACATCCATTTTAACTTTACTTCTATTTCCCCTCATTTCTGTTTGCTACAGTAAAGTGTGACCCTTCCTTTTTTCTTCTTCTTCTTTCTAGAGAAGTATAAATCAGCCCTTTGCTCTTTCAGGTCATGTGACAGCTAGCGGGTGACTCGATTAGATAAACGGGAAAGAAATCTTCAAATATTATGTTATGATGTTATTTCCAAATTTCCCTCTCCTATCTGGATGACGGAAAATCTTTACAGATATGACCGTCTGTCCCACACACACACACACACACACACACACGCACACACATACTGATTTTCACATAACCTTCTCTAAATTTGTCTATTGACCTTGTTTGTTCTTTTAGTCATCGTCTCATAGGAATGTCTGAGACATGCTGAATTTAACAGCGATGATGGTGATGAAACACACTGTCTCCCACATAGAGACTTAAACACATAGGCCCAGTGATAGTCAGACCTGTGTGTGTGTGTGTGTGTGTGTGTTTGGGGGGGGTAAAGTAGAGAAGCAGGAGGTGGCTCATATCTGCACTCATTAATTAAATGCACGTTCACGTTAATTACATTAATTTCAGTCGGCTCGTTCCTACGTCTTCAGCTGCGATTTCATTTCTCGCTCTGTTACTCCTCGAGCGACATACAGCCAGAAATCACATCGAGGCTGACAGCTGACCTTTTGGAAAGAGACTGAGAGAAATCACGACTAGCTCATTAGCTCATAAGCAAAATCATCGACCTGTGAGAGACCACTGATGTACAGTCAGAATTATTGGCACCCTTCATGAAAAATAAGCAAAAGTGAATGTATAAAATCAGGAAATTATATTTTGGACAATTTTTTTTAACACAAACTGTTTTCTCAAGTAGTGTAATTTTTCTGGCTTCAAATTTCTTATGGTGCAATAATTCAAGAGTTGACTGTATGTGAATTTAGCTATTTATATGTTATTACTTTAATGATGACCAATCAGTATAACACGTTTTATTCTTTTAATTTGTCGCCCATATGTGACATTTTTAATAGTAAACTAAGGCAATGTAGATTTTTTAAGGATTAAATAATATCTTTTTCAATCATTTCAGTCTACCATATAAGCAAAACAACCAATGATGTTGTGATGGCTCGAAACAAGGAAATACAAGCGTGTGAATGTTTTAATAAAAGAAAACGTAACTGTAACAAAGAACTGGACTACTAGGACTGGACTACTAGAAAAACTATGCTGGCGAAAAGAAAGAACAGACAGTGACCAAGAACATAAACCATAAACAGTGTACAATGTACAGTGTGATTAACTAATAACAAGACACAGGTGAAATAGATAAAAGACTGAAAGAGATAAACTAACAAAAACCAGTGATCTAGCAGGAGAGGTGAAAAATGAAAGCAAAACAATGACAAAACTGAGAACAAGTAACAGGTAAGCAGTGCTTGCCATGCTGGGAAATGTGATGTGCACTTAGAGGGGTTATTCATGACACGCACATCAGCTGTATATAAGCAGTGTAGTTAACCATGTGGTTGAATTCAGCCACTGAAACAGTATCTATGATGCCAGTGAGGAGCACCACAGAGAGATCAGTGCTGTCTGAAAGCTCCATCATCCTGGCTCAGCGTTATTACTCAGAATTAGTTCCACTTGGGGGGCGGAGCTTATTTCAGGGCTGTAAAACGTAAACGCACACTGCTAAAAATAAAGAAAACTAGTAACATCCAGTACAAGGTTGTATTATACTGTATATTGCAGTTTTTTTCTACAGTATCCTTGGAATGACATTATTATTACAGGATTAGGAGCACGAACTCCTAAAAGCTACAAAGCGCACCTTTAACTTAGGACTTTCTCTCCTTACTCGTGTTTTGACACACCTTTTCAGCCTCATGACTGAAGATGAATAATATAATCATTTCTCTTTAAGGCTATAAAGGGTTTCAGTCATCCAGATCATTTTAAATGCCTCGTAGTAGTGAGGCCAGGCAACTGGAGTTGCACTAAGAGCTTCCATGATACATCGATACATCAGAAATCGATTAAGAAATGTTTTCAAAATAACGCAAGTACAGGACCCTTGATGCACTACTGCTACATTTAACATTTTCTTACACACATGTATATGATATACTTGATTCTGCGCAGTGCATGCAGGAACGAAACAACAGGGAAAGTAAAATCTTAAACATCGTAAATAGTAATATAATATATGCTGTAATATTACGTGCTCCTCTATCACATCTCTGCTTTAGTGTAGGTTGGTGTACAGTAGCCTAAATTATACCGAAGTTTTTGATTAAAAAAACAAAACAAAACAAACAAAACACTTGTTTCCTTTTCTCTTTCCCATTCAGTGCACAAAGCAACCCAAATGAAAAGAAAATAACGCAAATTAAACGTTATACAATTGATATATTTTTTGCCTTGTGCATTCTTGATTCTTTGGCATACAAAGCTTGTTTATATGTGTATAAATAAATATGAGCGGTTGTAAAGTATTGCTTGTCTTAATGCACTATCTGGCAGTGGCACTTTCTGCCTTTATTTATTTATTTTTTTGTTATTTTATATTTGAGAGTCCTGCCCCTTTCCTTCCTCTCCAAACTCCAATCTCACAGGTCTTTGCTGTCGTGTGTTGTACAGTAAATTGAGATGCAAAGCAAAATTTCATCCCAATTCAAAGATGCAAAGTTTTATGTGGAGATAAAAACGCTTCTGATGACACCTGATGTGCATAACGCTGTAATAAATCTATGCTAAACTTGTTACACTAATGCTGATGTGTACTGTATGGTGAACTGGTTAACACAATGAACATGCAAATAAAATCTAAACTGATCCACTACACCTGGGCCTTTTTCCATTTCTGCAGGTAAAGTGTACTAGACACGAAGTCGGATATTTAGATTTATTTAGCATCTGCTCTCATCCAAAACGATTAATTTATTAATGTACGACACATTGTGCATTTTAACAGTTTATTGGTTTATGGTTAGATTTTTATGTTGTCGAATATTCAAGAGACAAAGTTAATTCCTGTTTTCACTTACATTATAGCTACGATAAACAGTTATTCCCTCACCAGCTCCTATTTTTTTCTCTTTCTCTTGCTTGCTTGATTGGATCTCTCTCTCTCTCTCTCTCTCTCAAAAAAAAAAAAAAAAAATGCAGCTGGAAAGCCTAAACTCCTCTGTCCTAAAGACCTTCCTGAGCTGGGAAACTTTGTTACAAAGCACTTACACCTGAGACTCCTTCCGTAAATGTTAGATAAAGATATCCTAAAAAAAGTCACCACATCAAGGATTATACATTGTACTTTGTTAAACAACAACACTTTAAAAAATCTGTTTATTATTAGTCTTAGATTATGATTATGTGGAGTGTCTGCTGTGCAAGCCTCTGTGTATGAGCTGTTACTACAGAAACAAGAACGTGTTAGTGTAAAATAGCGTACGAGCGTATCAGTGTTAGCCTATTAATCATGTTACAGCCAGAACTACTTTCCGAGCCGTGCTGTTATAACGAAAATAATGCACGCCTTCTGACCAATCAGACTGGAGCATTCAACCACACTGTGGTATGAAATCATTTAACTTGATTTAAAAAGGAAAAGGGAAAATAATAGCTTACTTGGATCAACGCTTTAAAGAATCCAGATTACTGATTTGATGTTTTCACGTTATCAGATTACTCACATGCATGTAATCCCGTTAATCGAATTATTACCAAAAGACCAAGCCATAATCCTTCGGGCGTTAGGACCCAGTGGCAGGGCTGACCGCGTCAGTGGTTCGTGTATATGTGTCTGTGTGTGTGTGTGTGTGTGTGTGTGTGTGTGTGTGTGTGTGTGTGTGTGTGTGTGTGAATGTGAGTGTGTATTAGTGTGTATGAGTGTGTGTTTACACTTGGGCAGTATTTTGCCACTTATCAACTTTGATCAAAAATGATCACATGCATTGATATAAAATTAACAATGACGACAGAAATACTGTGACAAAAGGTGAGCAATCATTTTATTACTTTTTTATTAATTAAATATTATTTTTAATATTCATACTCATGAAACTGAGAGTGTGATGTGTGCAAAAAGTGTGTTTTTTTTTGTTTGCAGATTTGTTTTTGTTTTTGTGGCATGATTTTTTGGGGGGTTTGTATTCAGACTATAAAAACAGGCGATGAAACGAGTTCATTTGTTTGAGTCTGAACTTGAAGCAGTTGGTTGTTGTTGTTGTTTAAACTATTCAGCAGAGCTAAAGTTCCTCCTAACGTCCAAAAAACGCTGACAACGTGTAACTCAGTCCTTAAACAAGTCATTTACTGAATCTGCAAACATTTCGAGCATTTGTCGTTGGAAAATAAACAACACAACAACTTTAATTTGTTGCTAAAGCATGCAGTTATTAGATTTTCCCCAGCGGTCAGCTTCTGTGGTCACTGTGTGCTGCTTTGTCTTACCAAAAGTCACATCGTTTATTATTAAATTTAACACATTCAGACACAGTATCATACGTTTTATACAAAAGAAAAATAAAATCATGTTCGACAAGTATATTGAAGTGATTCAATATCGTATATCTAACCCCGAAGCTAGCTAGATGTATTCATGGCTAAATGAACCATGTTATAAATAACAGGTTAAGCTAAAGGGCTACTACTAATGACCGCGGCCTACAATTCATCACGAATCCCCGAGCTTTCCTGACGCCTGAGCCCGAATATAGAAGCTTTCCAGCGGCGTGGGAGTGAGCGAGCTCTCGCTGCATCCCCGTTCCCAGCTTCTCTTGTGCTTTTACCATTGTCAAAAAAAAAAAAAAAAAAAGAGTTAAAACTGTGGTTAATAACTGTTACACTTCAAATAGGCATAAAGAAGAAGTTGGTAGCATTCGTGTGAAAGTAATAATTGTGCTTGAAATACTGGGGAAATGGTTATAACTTGTAATTAAAAAAAAAAAAAAAACGCCACACACACACACACACACACACACACACACACACATAAGTGGAAACTACTGATGCACATCACTATCCAGTCTAATGTTCAGTCCAGTCTAAAGTTCAGTAATGTCTTCTCAAAGGCTAGTTTTCTCATGTTTTCACTGAAATCCTTTCAGAGAGGTGGGGATAATTACTTTTAATTAATTCATACAACATCAAGTAATAATATCAGGATAAAGCAGAGTGGTTACAGTGGTTAATGTTGTGTGCATCACATTGTCACATGAATAGTTTAACCAAGTGACTCACTTCCTCTTCTGTGCCAAAATTGGTCTCTGGGGTCGACGACACATGCTTCACACACGCTACACACACTATACAAGTACATATATTGTCAACTTGCATGTAATCCATACGTCTCTGCTCATGATGCTACTTTTCATTTTGAATTCTATATTCATATACAACATATATGGCTGGAAGTTTGTGCACCCCTGACCATCACACCCATATGTGCTTGTTGAACATCCCATTCCAGATTTATTCCCCTTTTGCTGTTATAATAAGCTCCACTCTTCTGGGAAGGC
>CM040482.1:4597976-4746043 GCA_022758105.1 Pangasianodon gigas | reverse complement strand
GTGAGGAGGTCTGGGGTGCAGTCGGTGTTCCAGTTCATCCCAAAGGTGTTCAGTGGGGTTGAGGTCAGGGCTCTGTGCAGGACACTCGAGTTCTTCCACTCCAACCTTCACACACCATGTCTTCATGGAGCTCGCTTTGTGCACAGGGGCATTGTCATGCTGGAACAGGTTTGGACCTCTTAGTTCCAGTGAAGGGAAATTGTAATCATACAGCATACAAAGACATTCTATACAACTGTGTAGAGCCACATACAGGTGTGATGGTCAGGTGTCCACAAACTTTTGGGCATATAATGCAGCATTATGCTACTTTTCATATTAAGACACTACTGTTGTCATATTTATATTTATTTTTTTACCTCACTATTCTTGCAATCATACCACTGTAACACTTTAATTTCTTCATGAGGGATTAATAAAAGTTTATCTTATCTGAAAGCATAACACACACTGAGGAAAGTGCTATCCGCCCTCTTCCACATACATGAGCTTCCACATGCTAGTGCTAGTGTCATCATACAAAATATTGACCAATAATATGTAATTTTTTTTTTTCTTCACAATTTACAATTAAAACACACACACATACACACTGTTGGACACAATGCTGCGTTTATGTCCTCAAAACTTATTTTATTATTTTGTTATTGATCCAGTCACATGTGAAAAGCTGTCAGAGAAAAAGACATGTCACCAGGTGTAATGTGAGATTAACGTGTGTGTGTGTTTGTGTGTGTTTGTTTGTTTGTGTGTTGCAGCTGTGTGGATGGAGTCTTTGCGGGGGGTTGGCGGTCTTTCCCGCGAGTATAAGCTGGTAATGCTGGGCGAGGGAGGAGTGGGTAAAAGCGGTGAGTAAATACTGACAGTCTCTCTCTCTCTCTCTCTCTCTCTCTCTTTATTTCTTTGTCTGTGTCTCCCCTCCCTTTGTCTCACTCTTAGTTCTTCTCTCTTTTTCTTTGTCTCAGTTTTAGTCTGTCTCTAATTCTGTCTGTCCATCTGTCTGTCTCTGTCTCTCTCTAATTTTTTTTTTTTCCATTCAGCAAGCTTTATTGGCATGACCGTATACATGTACGGCATTGCCAAAGCATTACAGGAAAGAGAAGAACTGTTAACTATTAACAAACATATTAGTCATAACACAGATTGTCTGTATAGAGACATGGAGAAGAGAGAATAGAAATGAAGCGTTAATACAAATAGTGGCAATCTCTCTCTCTCTCTCTCTCTCTCTCTCTCTCTCTCTCTCTGCACTTTTTTTGTTTTTATTTCTATCGTTGTTTGCTGATTAAGGGAATAAGTTGGTCACACACACACACACACAGAGGGCGGTGGCTCCTCAGTGTTTAGAGGATGTTTAGAGTGAGAGGTGTCAGAGAAAGGGAGTTTATACACTCTCTCTGCTTGTCTGTCTCTTTCTTTTTCTCTGTCTCTCGTTTTTTCTCTCCTAATGCATGTTTGTCTATCTCTTTTTCCGCTGTCTTTCTTTCTCTGTCTGACCACCTCTCTTTTGTTCTCCTTATCTTATGCTCTCTCTCTCTCTCTATCTCTCTCTGGTTGCTGTGGTTATTTTGATGTGTTTCAGTATGAGGTGTCTGTCCTACACACACACACACACACACACACACACACACACACAAACACACACACACACACACACTGGGTGGTGGCTTAGAGGCTCTTCAGTTCCGTCTGGTTGTTAGGGAGGTGCCTGGCAACCGCCCCCAACTCACTGATTCTGTTGTCATGGCAATGAACCCATGTCACTTGGAGAAGGTGTGAATGTTGTGTTTATGGGGGACTTTTAGGTACAGATATTATTTCGCTGTATTTTATGCAGACTGTCTCCATGGGAACAGGACAAAGGGTGCAAATGGCGCAGATCTGTGCTGAGTGTTTGTGTGTGTGTGTGTGTGTGTGTGTGAGATGATTCGAAGAAGTGGATTAAGGGAAAGAGGGAGCGTTCACTCACACAGCTTGGGTGTATTAATCACATTACGTGACGAGTCTTTCTCTCTCTCTCTCTCTCTCTCTCTCTCTCTTCCTCCCTCCCTCCAGCCATCATCATGCAGTTTATCAGTCACCGGTTCCCTGAGGATCATGACCCTACTATAGGTAGGACAATAAACCACATGAGTGTGTGTGAACATCATGTTAAGACAGAAAGATAGAGTCAACATCATACTTTTATCATAAATATGTGTTTTTATACATATATCCATTCACAGTCGTGTCTGCATGACTGCTTAGTACACTATATAGTGCACTGCAAGGGTCCGAAACATTTCACACTGCCAGTTCCAAAGCATTTGAACACACCACACTGATTTCAGCTGACTGCTGACAGTACAATATGTACAATGCATGAGGAAATAACTCCAGGCGGGGCCAGTAGTTTTGCATTAAAAAAGGAATGCCTCTATGACTTTACAGTTGTGGCTTGAGTTATTAGCAGGGTGTTGTCGAAGCATTTGCGCCGTGGCTCGTATCACTTTGCGTCAAAGTTGTCAACATGGAGAACAAACTCATGAACACACTAGTTGAATCGTCTGTTACGCGCCATTAATATAATACGAATGCATTATTAGGAATAAACAGGTTCTTCACAGATACTAACACACATCTAGAGCCGAGCAGTCAGATATGAAGCTTGTGAGATGAAGAAAGACCATGATTGTTGATATGTATGTGCAGTGCTGAGTGCTGCATTTACAGCACCTTTAGTAACTGGCTGCTCAGGGTCATTTGAACCTACTAGATAAATTCAGGCAGGTGCAAACATCACTAATACCTGCATGAGGAAGATTTAAAAAAAATAGTCTCTAGTTGAGAACAGTTGTGAACTGGAGTGATGTAGCTGAGGTTGAGGAATTGTCAGAACTGGAATTCACACACCATGACATTTCTACATCTGGGTTTTTCCATTTTAGGTTTAGGCCACACCCACTTTGGGTTTAAATCCAACTACAGATGCAGATATTGGCATTGTGTTACACTCTTGATCTATTACAATAATAACAAATACTTATGACAAGTATTATCTGTATTATAATAAGTAGAATATGTGTTATGTGTATTATAATAAATCAGATTAATACTAGAAACGAACAGTGTACAGATGTACATTATAAGAAATGTAGTTTAACTAGCATGACATATAAACATATAACATGACACAGGTGAGTAATAGCGTTAGACAGTGCCGACATTGCTCTTCTGACAGTAGACGTGTCATAGCCATAACTGAATCCTGACACATTGTTGTTTGTGTATATGACGACACGGCGATGCTGCTTCTCTCAGAGGACGCCTATAAGACGCAGATCCGCATTGACGACGAGCCGGCAAACCTGGACATCTTGGACACAGCAGGACAGGTAGGCAGCACAGGAGGGTCATGTCGTCCTCTCTGTCCTTTATATCAGACGTGAGTGTGTTGGGAATCAGCTCGAGATTTTAAGCTTTTACAAGACTTTCTCATACACAAACATATATTTTTTTTCCTCATAATTAAAGGGCTCAGTTTTAGTTTGGTGTCTGTCACTTAGAGCACATTACACACTCTGTGTGAGCTCAGCAGGCTCAGATTGATCTGCATGATCCTCACAGCTGTGTCTTTCGGCTGATAGACAGAAAAGTTCCTGATGAAGGCCGTTTACGTGCAACAATCTCCGTTTAACTCCATTAATGCCTTCTTCTAAAGGGTTCGGCTAAGATACATTTTACAACAGGGACTTTAAACAACAAGGCTAGTGATGTAAACAGTGTAATGTATATTCATACATTATTGTTTCTATAGTAATAATGTACACAGGGACTGGTATGGCAGAAGAGCCATATAATCTAAGGCTAATAATAAATGGAAAATGTTGTGTGTGGCTGTGTGCATGTGTGTGCGTGCAGGCTGAATTCACAGCCATGCGTGATCAGTACATGCGTGCTGGCGAAGGCTTCATCATTTCGTACTCCATAACGGACCGACGCAGCTTCCAGGAGGCTCGCCACTTCAAGCAGCTGATCTGCCGTGTGCGCCGCACTGTGGACACGCCAGTGGTGCTCGTGGGAAACAAATCTGACCTCGCACACCTGAGACAGGTAACACACACACACACACACACACAAAAGCAGGGGAAGTGACATGCTCATCAATTAAAAATCTACTCATTTTTTTCTTTAACATAAAGTATATCACATTATGATCACAGCATCTACAGTGTGAATAAAATAATTGTAGTAATAATAATGGAGTACATGGAGGCGTGGCCTCTGTATTTGTCCTCAGTGTTAGTAAAAGAGGCGTGGCCTCTGTCACTGTCACTCACAGTGAAGGAGGCGTGGCCTTTGGGCCTCTCATTGCTGGTTTCAATGCCTTCATACATGGCAAGAAAATCCTGTTTAGTTATAACATCTGATCTACATGATGCTTCGTTTTAAAGAATTTCAGGGCTCAGTAGATCATATAGATCATGTCTGTATCCTATCAACAACTTTTAATTTAATAAAATGATTTATTGGTTTATTTTTTCATTGCCTCGGGTTTCCAAATAAATGATTGCCTGCTAAAGCAAGTTTCATGGTTTCTGGCTTTTGTCAACACTTGAGCTTGGTTTATACAAGAAGTATGACTAAGTGTAGTTTTGTCAAAATGCCAGATCAACTTTCCCAACTATGGCTGGAATGCGCTGATAACCTTATATTGTAAAATTGCTGGAACATTTATGGGTGTGGAAGAAAATTCCAGTGAAGTGGGCATGGCTTCGCTCCCTGTCAGGCTCAGTGAAGGAGAAAGAAATCCCCAGGCAATCCTGAATCACACAGTAAACAGCTCGTAACAGGATGATATTAAATTGTTGCCTACTTGGAATGTCTTTTGTAGCTCAAATCACTGATCACACATCGAGTATAGGAGTATATCTGATTTCCTTGTGTTATATGGTTTTTTTTTTTTTTTAACATATCCTCTTCTCCACCAGGTGACAGTAGAGGAGGGAAAGGAGCTGGCGAGGGAGTTCCAGTGTCCGTTTTTCGAGACGTCCGCAGCGTTCCGTTACTACATCGATGAGGTTTTCGCCGCTCTGGTGCGTCAGATCCGTCAGCGCGAAGCCGAGGTGGTGCGGAGCGGAGAGAGAAAGACGCGACGCAGCCGGTCGCTCTGGAGCCGCCTTAAAGCGCCCTTTCGCAAGAAACAGCACTCCGAGCATTGAGGTGGCTGATGGGATACCGCCGTCCTCCACGAAGAGGAGGAAATTACTGTTCTGGTTTTCTCGTCTGTAAACCTGTTACCTCCACCCTCTCGAGAGGTGGTTTGTGAACTCTTAACCTAGATAGTTTATTACCTGATTGATTTTGATTAAGCACTCTGAATCGTTTGGTTATGTTCGATCAGACACCAGCCTTCTATGTGCAGGACACACTTACAGCCACGGTATATCGGCTACTTACTGTTATCTTTACACGAGGACTATAGGTGGACTTCTTCATAATACTGTATTTAGTGAAACGTATTAAACTTGACATTAGTTACAGGGAGCATAGCTTTTGATGTTGACTTTCAGGAGAACTGTAGTACCTCCAATTCTTAACCAATGGGATGAAATGAGAAGGTAGTGGAGATGTGAGGCTGGTTTAGGAACTGATATGAAGACTGAAAGTTTATACCAGGGTCTGAAATGACATCGTTTTTCTCCACCAACCACTGAGCAGTAAACGAGAATATTTTTAGCCCCACTCACCCCCAATTCTGGGCCTCCTCTATTGTAATAAAACACTTATTACAGTCATTGTGTCATCATACAGTCATTCTAAATGCTGAGTTGAAAATGTTGGTTCAAGACGCACTGGATTTTGCTTACATCCACATCAGATCAGTCACACTATTTCCTGAAATATATATAATTGTATTGTTTTACTGTTAATTTTAACATACGATTCAATTCTCTGGTGCGTGTGGTCTGAAGTTTCTTTAGTTCCCTACTCACAACTTTAGTTCGTACCTTTAGTTGTGTTTTGGAAATTTTCATCATATCCTGTCATTAAATATATCCTATGCCATATATCCTGTCATATCCTATCCTCTCATTAAATATATGGTGAGGGTATGTAGCTATGAACAGTTAGCTTGTCGAACATGTAACTCAACCAGTTTTCATACTGATTAGTGCTTTATTTAATTTGTGTTTAACTAGTTAGCATTTTCTCATCAGCGCTAAAAAAAAAAAAACACTGGACAGTGAACATCCACAAGCAACAACAGTATTGATCGCTACACACACACTAGAGACAAACTACAAACAAACTTGATGCTTGTTAGTGTGAACTTTGGGTAAGTTATTGACTGACAATCAAAGTGGTAGAGCAATTAGGGATTGACTTTTTGTTGCACTTTCTGGTTTGAAATTTGCAGTGAGATCGACAGAAAATCAGAAAAATAGGAAACAACTAACTGCCAAGGTGGAGAACCAAGGTGGAGGTTTCAGACCCTGATACCATAGTTCATAGTGGGCTTCAGATTTGCCTGAAAAGAATTTTAAGACTGTTTAGAGTATGTGAGGAAAAGAGATGGAGAGATGGAGAGAGAGAGAGGGAGAGAGAGATGTAGTTTAAATAATACACACGCTGTGTTCAATAGGTGGAAGGATCGTATGCAGTAGAATAATGGATTATGTAATGTTTTCTTTCATGCTGGTTCTAGTTTTTGTCTTGGTCGTGTTTGCTTTGCAGATGTGGATCACAGTTTTGCAGTTCAGGTTTAAAGGACTGTAGGTAATATGGTTTAAATCCTAAATAGCTCCCTACAGGGCACTACAATATGGTGTAGAAGCCACAATATCAAACCCTGTGCACTTAAATAGGAAGTAGGGAGCCATTTGGCCTGAGGCTCATTTGCAAAGTAGTGTTATTTTTGGCATAGAACAGTGCAACACACACACTGGGAAAGTCCAGAGACACACAGCGTAGGGACGCACATTATGAACTCTAAGATCATGCTATGATTCTGGTATGTTGGTAGCTCCTTGGTGTTCACAGTTTAAAAAAACAAACCAAACAAACAGCATTTGTTTAAAAGGCATGATTCATCCAAACACACTGGAACTCATCTCACACGTCTGGGATTAGTCATGATGAGAGTAGTCACAGCACACAATAACACATTTAGGGATTAGTAACATGCTCATTACGCAGCCGGTTGGTATTTCAAACGCCAAGAACGTTATAAAGATTAGCCGACGATGTACTGTGCAGCTCTACCAGGACTCGAACCTTGTCTTTGCATTCATACATAGCAGCTGTTCCTGTAGTTAAGTACATACAGGACTGACTTCTTCTAGATGGCGTACAAATGTGACTCCTTTATAGTTTTCATTTTTATCAATGTTGTGCAATTACTACACATAAAATCTAAATGGTATGTCTGATTATTGTTAGGGTTTTTTTTTTTGTGTAATTGTGAGATTTTTTTTTCTCAATTGTGTGATCATGAATACTATATTTTCCTTAATTTATTTTCATCAGAGATTCTTGAATAAAATGGGCGTAGCTGAGTTTTCCCAAGAACTCCATGATTTTGTCTGTCATTTTCTTAAAACAAAATGGTTAAAGGCAATGATTGAAATGAATCAAGGCAGCAATAATAAATTTATACGAATTGATTGTAATTGATTAGAAGTTGATTATTATTGAAAAAAGGACAAACACCTGGTGGAATCGTGACTATCAGAGTTATGGGCAGATCACCTTGATAGCCATCCAAGCCGTTTGGGGTGATGTTCTGTGGATTGATGAGTCGAAAGTGGAACTTTTTGGAAGACGTTGATCCTGTTAACATGTGGCGTGAAGCTAACACAGCATTCCACAGTAAAAACATCATACCGACAGTGAGACATGGTGGTGGTAGTGTGATGGTGTGGGGATGCTTTGCCGCATCAGGACCATGTAACCCTACCAGAAGGTTCTTAAGGAGAACGCCCGGTCATCAGTCTGTGATCTGAAGCTCAAGCACAACTGGGTTATGCAGCAAGACAATGCAGCAAGACCTCCGAATGGCTCAAATAAAAAAACAAAATTAAGGTTTTTGAGTGGTCTAGTCAAAATCCTGACCTGAACCTTATTGAGATGCATTGGCAGGACCTTAAATGGTCAGTTCATACTCGAAAGCCTTCCAATGTGGCCGAATTAAAGCAGTTCTGCAAAGAAGAGTGGGCTAAAATTCCTCCACAGCGATGTGAAAGACTGATCTCCAGTTATAGGAAGTGTTTGGTTGCAGTTGTTGCTCCTAAAGGTGGTACAAGAAGTTATTATATTTAGGGGGCAATTATTTTTTGACATAGGTGTTGCATAACCTTTTTCCTTCAATAAATGAAATGACCATTTACAAACTGTGTTTTGTATGAGGATCTGAGATCATTTAATGTCACAAATGTGTCACAAATGTGTCATTTAATGTGCAAGAACAGAGGAAATCAGGGAAGGGGGCCATTACTTTTTCACGACAGTTTTCTTTTTTATGTGTGATATCTTAATTATTTCAAGGTAGATAATGAAAGCGTGGAAAGTTATATTTATATATGATTTTCCATAAAAGATCATGATGCCTGTTTTTATAAAAATGTAATTAGAATTTTACATTCTAGAAGTTTAAGGAGCGAGACAAGTTTGTCCCTCTGCGAGAGCCGTAACCCGGAAGTCAGCGTTAATGCGCAATAAAACAGTCTGTTTGCTGTCAAAATAAACGAAATATTAGCTGAATGCATAGGTGAAGTAGGATTTTAAAGGTATTGTTATCTTTAAAGGTTTATTGTTTGAATCTGAAAGTATAAAATTAGTGCACAAAAGCGCACTGTAGCGAGTTAAGGTTAGTTGAAAGGCGGAGTTGTGTACATGGAGACGTGGGTGAGATTCAGCGCTCAGAGTCAAGCTAAAGAGCGAGTGTTCAGGTGAGAATGCGAGAATCTGCACGGTTTTCAACTCCAACTAATTCAATTTACAACAATTAGTAAGCAAATGTCTTACTGTAGATCAGTGATAATCCCAAATGGACATCAAGTGCACTACATAGTGCACAGGGTCCTGACCCTGGGCCCAGAGAACTCTGTCCTGCACACTTGTGTGAGAGTTGAATCAGGTGTGTTAGAGCAGGGGAAACAAAAATGTCCAGGACAGGGGGTTCTCCAGGACTTGGGTGTAATACAGCATCCCTGTGTCTGAAGTGGTTCCCTACTCCCTATTTCCAACAAACTGCTTTAGTGGTGTCCACCAGGTCACATTTCTGTGGACAGTAAGATTCATAAAATGTTATTTCCTAAATCACATTCTCCCAGTCCTGTATAGCTCCAAGATTACTCTCAACAGATTACTCTTGTCAGTAGGCTCTGTTCAGTTGTGTCTGTGTGTGTGTGTGTGTTGTGTACAGGGCCGCACAGTATGCCTGCACTCTGCTCGGATACACACTACAGAAAGGAGGAGCTGCAGCTCAACTGTTAACAACCATCAAGCAGCTGGAAGCTCATCTGAGTCTCAGCAGAAAACGTACGTCCTCATATACTCACGTCTCTCATCTTCACGTCCTCACATACTCGCATCTCTCATCCACACATACTCACATACTCACGTCTCTCATCCTCACATACTCATGTTTTCATGTCTCTCATCCTCACGTTTTCACGTCTCTCATCCTCACATACTCACGTCCTCACGTCTCTCATCCTCACATCCTCACGTCTCACATACTCACATCTCTCATCGTTATCTCCATTAACGCCCTCCATTCAGAATTCTATTCATTACAGATGTACAAATACAGTCTCGATGTACAACTGCTTCAGTTAATTACACACCTCAAACTGGTGATGTTAACTAATTAACTAAAAATCAAGTCTGGTTCCTTCCTTGTGATAATTCCTTGTGAAATTTCTTTCTTCCTAACTTATTTCCTATTAAATTAACTAAAGTTTTTTCCTTCCATCCTTGTGAACTTCCTTCGAAACTTCCTTCCTTTCATGTGAAATTCCTTTCTTCCAAACTTTTCAGTTTTTCCTTCCTTCCTTCCTTCCTCCCAACTTGCTTCCTATCAAACTTCCTTCCTACCGAACCCCCTTTCCATTTCGAATCCCCTTTCTTCCAGACATCCTTCTTTCCTTCCGAAATTATTTCCAAACTTTTAAATCAAACGCAGGTGTTGAAATGTTTTTTTGGGGCGTGTCCGTGACTACAGTAGAATAAGTGCGGATTATCACAATATATCGTAAAGCTGATTATTAACACAGTCCTAATCTCACTTTCACTCACAGTTGTGGTGTTGTTTTTAACTGAGCTGTGTACA
The DNA here is from genome assembly GCA_022758105.1 of Pangasianodon gigas. Taxonomy (NCBI): domain Eukaryota; kingdom Metazoa; phylum Chordata; class Actinopteri; order Siluriformes; family Pangasiidae; genus Pangasianodon; species Pangasianodon gigas. The sequence continues at coordinate 4,735,728 of CM040482.1, read as the reverse complement.
TTTTTGTGTATTTCCGTGTGTTCAGTGATGCGGTTAGGGAACTCTGCCGAGGCTCTGGAAGCAGCGAAGCGAGCTGTTCACCTCTCCGACTGCGTGCTGCGGCTCTGCATCACCGTCTCCCATTTAAACAGAGCCATGTACTTCGCCTGCGATAACCTGCTGTGGGCCGGAAAGACGGGGCTGCTGCCTCGACTCGACCAGGACAAGTGGAGCCAGCGGTCATTCAGGTGAGCTTTCTATGCTTTTCTCTTTTATTTTATTTCTTTTCTATTTTATTTTTTCCTTCCTTTTCTTTTCTTTTATTATCTCTCTCTCTCTCTTTCTGTGTAGGTATTACCTGTTTGCACTCATCTTGAACCTGACCCGTGACCTTTACGAGATCTACGGTTTGATGGAGCGTGAGCGGCGCAGCACCTCAGCCAAAGCTCATCTCTCGGGCACCATAGACAACGGCGAGATCCCCTCTGTCATGTCCTCCTGCACATCCGTCTTCACGGCCAGGCTTCAGCAGCAGCTGCGTCTGCTCACCGCCGTCCTGCGCAGCAACCCTCCGCTCCTCCTGGACACGCTGAAGAACCTGTGTGACGTCTTCATCCCGCTGGACAAACTGGGCCTCTATCCTACCGGGCCGGGATTCGTAGGGGCGTGCGGTCTCACCTCGTCCGTTCTGTCCATCCTCACCGTGCTCTACCCCTGGCTCAAACTCAAACCCTAAACCACCTTTTAACGCCATGAACCAGCGCTGAGTCTGAACTGAGCTGCTGTCAGAAATTCCCAGACTGGCCAATCAAGACAGAGTGTGCTGATGATGTCACAACTGTCAGAGGAGATGGAGAGCAAAAGGAGGAGGCGTGTGTGCTGCGTGTGTGCTGTGTGTGTGTGTGTGTGTGTTTGCTATACTATGAATTAGGCATGTGCTGATAATCATAGTGCATTCACGTTATACCAGAATTACAATAGTTACAAACATAACACTTATAAAAAGCGTCTTTATACGTCACGGAATTACCAATGACAGTGTGTGAAAAACACATGCAACTCAAAAAAAAAAAAAAAACCTCACTGTATGTGTGTATATCTGTCAAACATCCCATATTATTTTATATAATACTACAGCACTGTTGAATTCTCTATTCTGATTGGTCAGAAGGCATTGATTAATTTTCTGTAACAGCAGCTAGCTCTAATACGTTATTGTTTCTATAATAGCATACACAGGGACTGTCTGCATAAACAGATTTGAAATAAAACAACAACTTTTATTTAGTATTTTTGGAGTGTAAGTCTGGAGTGTAAAGCTATAACTTTAAGTTTTCCAGCATGGGAAAGTCTTCAGGATGTTGCTTTTTGGTGAAGTGATGTGGCATAAGAGGAATAAAACTAAATTTTTAGGCACTTGCGCTGGTTTTGGGAAAATTTATGACACTTGTGCTGGTTTCGGGAAAATATTCAACTTCAGGATGGAAAGAGTAACTCCACTGCATCGTTGATTATTTTCTCATAACCCAAGTGTCATTCCTGAATTGACCGCATAATAAATAGTGCAGGTTTTTTTTTTTTTTTTTTTTTTTCAATAAATCTGAAAGATATTGCTGAGTTTGGTCAGTGTTTCGACATCGTCTGCTATCTCTGTATGATTATTACTCTACCTAAAACCTAAAACCCCACACATGTTTTTGCTCACCCCTGAGAAAGACAGGATGGTTAGTATAAGTGACAAATACAGATTCAGTCTTGTTTAAAAAAAAAAAAAAAGAAAATCGTGATTATTGTAAACCGGGATGAAAGGTTATATAGTGATATGGAAGTGTAATATTAGCACATGTCTATAATGTATCTGTTGTGTGTGTCTGTGTGTTTGTTTTGGTTTTGTCTTCTCTTTCTTTGCCCGAGGTTATTGTTCCCCAGCTGACATCTTCATGCATCTTTACAAATGAAAGTAATAATCCCACATTAATCCCTAACAATTCATATTTCGATTTCTATAATGGTGATGTACTGAATGCACTTCACTTCATGCCAGTGAGCTCTGAATTTAATTATGGCCTAAATATTTTATTTTAATGTGAACAAACTGTGTAAGTCTGAAAGGTTACTCTTTCAGGATGATGAGACGCACTGAAACTGTACTTGCGAATGTTTTTCGATGTGTGACAGGTTACTGATTCATTCGTCTATAAATTAGTAATCAGAACTGACTGCTGATTCCGTCTCAGTTTATGGATTTCTTTTAATAGCATCTCGAGAGGGTGCGACATTTGGACCTATTGTTCTAAATAAAGTTTTTATTTTGTATGCAGCATGCCGTTAATGCAACAACTCTAATTCATTGTAATGTTTTTTTTTTTTTAAGAGTTTCAGCTAAATTACAGATTGTTTACTGATGCATCATCAGCTACTGATGAAACTTTCTTATCAGCTTATGTTAAAGACTTTTTAAAGCTGGAGTGAATAACAAAGTAAACACATCTTATTAGAGGTACTAGAGCGCTTGTTCATGCCATGCACTGTTACAGTGATTCCTGATTTTAAAGGAGCGGTTTGTAATTATTACAGCCCTCTGCTGCCTGTAGGGTGAATTGCAAGTTGCAATAAAAACATTGACACACCTCCCTCTTTCCCTGATTAAACTATGCATGCTTTGAAATGTGCCATTTACCAAAAAGGGGCAGAGCTGAGCAACTCTGTTCTGTCTGGGGCGGAGCTTATTTCAGGGCCTGAAAAAAATGAAATAGGCCTGACATTAAGAAACTAGAAGCAAGGTTTTATCTTAACTAAATTAGAATTAATTTAAGTCTAGGAACACCTTCAGCACCACAAACTACCCCTTTAAAATAACCAGCAGTTTGACTTTTATTTTTATTCAGCTTGTTATACAGTAAATAAAATTAAAGTCATGTTGGTTTTTAAAGGAAAAAGTCACTGGCTGATTCACCTTAACTGTGTTTTAAACTTCATAATGAACATGTGATCTTTAACGCAGTACAACATTTATTTTATAATGAAATTGCCTTTTTTTGTTTGAACTTCTTCATCAACATGACACTTTGGTTAACAGTTTCCTACATTACCCACAATGCCGTTTGGCTCCCTGCTCATACTGATGCAATGGGATTTAACCCTTGCTTCATTACTATGTAAAGAGAGTGATGCAGCAGCGCTTTAGTCCTTCAGTCTGTCCAGGTCTCTCACACCTCCTCCTCTGTACGCTCTGCTCAAACAGATCCGCTTCCAAAACTTTCATCAACGTCTTCGCACTCATCATCTCACTGATCGCTAACTAGCTGAGCTGAGTCTGACGTAATTTAGCACAACCGTGTCCTACAGCTGCATTGCATTCTGGGACTTTGAGTTCAGTGTATGCACTAATGTCTCTGCTACTTCTGTGTTGGATTTCTCATTAATATTAAGTTGAATGTTACTGAAAAAAGGGTGAGAGAGTCTTTAGAAGCTAACAGTGAAATGTGACACAGTGCTAACACTTATGTTTGAATATTTTTCTCCTGTTGAACACCATTGTAACGGTGCTAGCAATAACAGTGTTCCCCTGTGAGGTCAGTGCAACAGACAACTGTAAACCTCTCACAGGAATAACAACCAACCAACAAGTCGGATCAGTAATCACATGACAAAAATTTCAATATAAATATAGTTCATTTATTTCAGAAAGTTGTGAGTCCTCGAGCAAGATCCTGATGGAGTCACAGTAATGTAACTTTAACACACTGGTACAAAGATTCCTCCTGAAATGAATTGTGTGTCCACTAGAGGGCGCACAAACACAATGTTTGGACAAGCAAAACGAAGACTGAAATTCACTGAGTTGCAGATTTGTCAGGGAAAACTATCAATGTATTGGCACCCCTCTACACCATCCATCTGTGGAAAGAGACCACTGCAGGACTTGGCATGTTTCCAGTACAGCAGTGACACTAATGTGATAGTGTGTAGGTCATCATAATCTCATCTTTCCTCATACACAGTGTGTGTGTGTGTGTGTGTGTGTTATTCATCTTCATGCCTTGTAAATGTCAACAATCACAAACATAAGTGACAAAAGATATAAAAGAGTAAGAACCTCTTTTTTCCTCACACACCATTTTCCAGTGATGTTCAACATCATATTAATTAGAGATCCAGCGTAGAGGTAGTGGAGATGTTGCACACAATCGTATAGAATGTCTTTGTATGCTGTAACATTACAATTTCCCTTCCCTGGAACTAAGAGGCCCAACCCTGTTCCAGCATGACAATGTCCCTGTGCACAAAGCGAGCTCCATGAAGACACTGTGTGTGAAGGTTGGAGTGGAAGAACTGGAGTGTCCTGCACAGAGCCCTGACTTCAACCCCACTGAACACCTTTGGGATGAACTGGAACACCGACTGCACCCCAGACCTCCTCACCAACATCAGTGTCTGATCTCACTAATGCTCTTGTAGCTGAATGAACACAAATCCCCACAGCCACGCTCCAACATCTAGTGGAAAGCCTTCCCAGAAGAGTGGAGCTTATTATAACAGCAAAGGGGGAGTAGATCTGGAATGAGATACACAGCATATATGGGTATTGGCGTGATGGTAAGGGGTACACAAACTTTTGGCCATATAGAATATTTACTTTCTTAAAACAACCCATGAATACTACTATAAACTCATTTAAAGTAGTTAAGTAATAATTCGTTTACTTTTGATGGTGTGAGCAGCCATTTTGACATGCGGAAAGGAAGAAAAATGTAAAAACAAACATAAAAACATACTCTAGTTGAAGCACTAGCACACACACACTATGTCTTAGACAGTACGCAGACTCTCTCAGATCACTCGAGGGGTCTCAACGTGTTCGTTACGTATTCTTTACACATTCTTTATGTATAAATCACATGGTTTGGAGCTTGAGAGGGCATGCAGGTGAGGGAGGTAAGGCATAGACAGAATCCTGAATGTTGTGAATGATCCACCATGTGAGTCATTTACTTATGCTGTGTGTGTGTGTGTGTGTGAGTGTGAATGTGGGCTTGTTTGTTAACACCTGGAGGGTCTCCCTCATCATTGTTATGCATCAGGAGCTCCTAATTAGTCTCTCTCTCTCTCTCTCTCTCTCTCTCTCTCTCTCTCTCTCACATATTCATCCCTGTATTAAGTGTGGACAATGTGCCAGATTTCAAGTACATCTGTTTAACCGGAAGATGTTTCCTTTCACACTGCCCACACTCGTCTCTCTCTCTCTCTCTCTCTCTCTCTCTCTCTCTCTCACTCAGTCCTTCACTTAACCTTTCTCTATCTTGCTAATATTTTCTGTCTTTATCTCTCTACCTCTCTCTCCCTTTTTATCTGTCTCTCTCTCTATCTGTGTCTCTCCCACTTTATCTGTCTGATTTTCTCACCCTCTGTTTATCTATCTCCCTCTTTATCTCTGTCTCTCTCCCACTTTATTTCTCTGTCTCTCTTTCTCTTTCTAGTCAGGATAGATCATTGATTGCTGTTCTTCTTTCCTTCCTGTGCTGTGCTTTCTCCTTTCCTGGATATTTGTGATGTTTTAGGTCATTCTGAGAAATGTGGTTGTCAACCAGAAGGACGCACACACAGCATGATCTCACTCTCTCTCTCTCTCTCTCTCTCTCTCTCTCTCTCTCTCTCTCTCTCTCTCTGTATGTGTGTGTGTGTGTGTGTGTGTGTGTGTGTAAGAGACATTAGTATAGTTGATGCTGGGCTTTATTGGCTTTAGTCACTGAATGAAATAGCACCAAATTCGACTGGATCCTCATTCACAAAAATCTATTGTGTGTAACCATCTGTGTTTTGAGCTTAAAAACAGCATCGATTCCATCTTCTCATGTGAGCAGGAAGCCTTCAAATACTCACTCTACTGTACCTTCTTTAAGTTTTGGTTCCTGTCATCAGAAGGTTATGAGTACAAATCCACCATGAGTCCCTGAGCAAGACCTTTAACCCTTAACTGCTCAGTTCTGTACTTGGATTGGATCTTGGCTCATCTGCAAGTGGCTTTAGATAAATGCATCTGCTAAATGAATACATTTAAATAAAATATAGCCTGTCTGTTAGTGGTGGAGATGCCAGCGTCTACAATCTGACTGTTGTGCAAAAATAGCTTTCGTATAAAGAAAATAGTGATGATATCAACAACAGCTGCATGTTACCTTTTAAAGTAATAAATTGTCTATCTGGATATGAAATGTGAGCTTCCTCTGTCTTTGTGTTGTTGAACACTCAATAACTGAACAGACGTGTTGCCTCGAGACCTGTTTATAGCCTGCTGGAACTCCTGACGTAGCGTGGCTGTTTAAAAGTATTGGGGACATCTCGAACTTTTTACCATCAAAAAATCGAGTTTCAGCAAATCAACAATAAAATAGAACAGAAAAGTAAAATCAATAGTTATATCTTAGTTTATTTAGTAAAATTAATCATTTTAAAACCATGATCTATAATGGTACATGTCTGTCCTTTCATTTAGGTGAATAGACATTGGTGTGCAGTGCTTACATTTAGGGACAGTAAGACTTAAATAGAATTAGTAAAAAACAGGAAATTAGCATATTTTGCCCTTTAATGAACAGGTCAAATGTTAGCACTTGTTTCCGGTCCATAAACCAGAGAAAAAAAATGCTACATTGACTCACAAAAAGCAATTTTTATTTGATAGTGTGTTTAACCATAACACGTTCTGGTTGCCTCATATGTTTCACAGTGGAGAGACACACTACTAGCGGGCTACACCGCCTGCTGCACTACACACATCATCCAAGCATGCATTCTGCTCATCTGTAGGAACTATTTTACTAGCTGTATAAATGAAAACATACCTTTTCAAACAAACCCAAGCAACACACAGAACAGTGCAAAACTGTCATGCAAAACTGTCTGTTAACAGCATGTGATGTGAAAATAAAGACACGGCCATCACAGACATGATCAGGAGAGGATGAGGACTACGGCTACACACAATCTTACCCTAACCAGGAATTTGAGTGTTCTCATGTTTTCATTGCTCTGCATTTATGATAAGTAGCTCATTATAGGGATAATTTACGCTAAAACTTCAGGTTTCTGGGCAATGAAAACATGAGGCTGAGCACCACACTGAAGCTTTCACCTGTCTGATGGGCTAGTTATATTTTTATTTACTCCTTCAGCAGATCTGAAAAGTGGCTGGCACGTGAAGCGGAAGCTGATCGAAACGCAGAGCTGAGCAGTTGAAGTTTTGCTTTTGTTGAAGAACCTAACTGTGGCTCTCAGGCACTCTTGTGATTCAACCTCATAACCTTCTGATCACTAACACAGAACCTCAGTCACTCTGGTATGACTGCCTCCATCACCTAGAGCCACTAAATGAGTCAGTGTATGCAAGTGTGTTCATGTAGGAGTCATCATTTACACCTGAGGGTCTCCTTCATCACTCATCTGCATCAATACCCCTGATTACTTTGTGACTAACTACTCATTATGAATCATTTTTACACTCCTTTGTGTTTGCGTGAGGTTTACAATATTGAGTAGACAGGATCATGAAATGACAATACATTTGAGAGTGAAAACTCAAAAAATAATAATAATAATCACATGCTTTAACACACATTTTAGCAGCAATTGAAGTTTTATAAGCTGTTAAATAGGGCACATGATTGGAGAACATGTAGCACTTCATATTTAGTTTGCTCATCCTAATCCTCAGGTTGATGCTTTCGCTTATCACCATGAGATTGATTCCTTACTGCCTGCAGTCTCCATGGTGATACGTTACCAGAAGTATGATCAGGAGAAAGTGTTCAGTAATGACACACCATGTTAAAGACTCCTTTATATATATATATATGTGTGTGTGTGTGTGTGTGTGTGTGTGTGTGTGTGTGTGTGTGTGTAAAAACAAGGGTGGGGGTGGGGGAGTGTCAGAGATGGAGGCACTACCATTGCCTTTGTTATACCTTATGGCTGTCCGTGTGAAACTGACCTCAACATCATCTCTGTAATATGCATACAAGATTTAAAAATAATGTTTCATTAGAGAAACTGAACCAAGCAGATAAAGTTGCAAGTTGGAGAAATCCTTCACAATGTTGTTCCACTTAAGGCCAAAATTTAATGAGGTCATTGTCTGTGTCTTGACTCCTTCCCGGTTCTTTTGGGTCATATTTGTGGGTGCTAATCATTTTGAAAGCATTACTTTTTCGACTAATCCCTTGGTAGATTTTTTTCACATTTAAGTGCTACTGTGTGTTTATTTCAGTAAACAGAGCCAAATGTTCCCCTCAGGCCGCGAGTCTTATAATACAGCTAGAGTTAAACGTTTGCTTCAAGGCAGCAGTTTATTCTATTGAAATTTTTAAAATATATCAAAGACACGTTGTCATACATTAGAACTTATAAACAAACAAGTACGAACATAATGTGAAGATGGAAATCTTTCATCAGGCTTAATATTCAGGTGATTATTAATGGATTAGCACACAGAAATTAACAGTAATAGCAGTAATGATTCTTTTTTAAAAGCTAAAAACCTGTAACTATCCAAAGAACCATTAAGGAACCACTTTCTTTAGGAGTGTATGTTCTGTCATTAACATTTTGTAGAAAACTATTTTATGTTTCCAGAGCTCTATGTTCCCTGTTTGGAATATTCTAGAAAAACAATTTATGATTTTAATATTAAAATTATCATTTAAATGCTGATTTCTTTGTTTTTATTATTTAAATGCTGGACTTTCTTTGTTTTTGAGACATTGAGGGATTTGGATTAAACCCAGTGAATTTAAATGATCAGTCAAATCAGTTAATAACTAAAGGAACTCAGTAATAAATATAACTTTAATAATGGTGGGTTGTGATTTCCACCAATGTAACAAAAAAAAAAAAAAAAAATGAAAGAGAGACCACCTTGCTATTCTTCATGGACCACCCCATGATTTCAGTGAATCCCATTTTCACACAAGAGCTCACATACAAACATTTCTAATGATATTATACAGTTATAATGGAGAATGGTTTCTAATAAAAGCTAATTTTGTGCCATGGATGGATGATGTGTAATAGCAGCTTTTATTTAAATGTAGATTCCTCACGCCACCCTTTTTTTCCTCCCTCTTCTTAAACCTGGTGTACTTTGCCAAGCCTGACTCCACTTGATTAAATCAGATATGCAATATCAGCTGACCTAAACCTGGAAAATAAGACCTACAGCAAAGACCATGACCTGCACTGTGCCGTAATTACACAATTACTGCAGCACATTGCACCTCTCCTCCCATCTGAGACTTTAGGTCACGGCTGCCAGGTTCAGGTTTAATAATCATTTTTGATATAGTCCTTTCACAGATCACTTGTGTAAGGTAGAAACTGGAGTGTGCATATATACAGGGGTTATCGTAACCACCAGGCACTTGGGTGGAAAAGCTGCCACTCGTCAGTTTTAGTTAAGATGTAGACACTAGAAAAGTTAACATGTTGATATTTTAATTAGCTATTTATCTGGAATCTATAGGTACAATTTGCTATACTGGTTTACATCTTTGCACTAATCTGTAATCTGGATTTCTAATGATAATGAGACTTGGAACAGTATGTCCATCAATGGTTTCATTACTATACTATACAACATGTCAAGAACTGACCACAGGGCGGGTGCTATTTGCAAGAAGGTGCTTGGACCCTGCAGGTATATTACAGTAATCATTTTATATACAGAGTTTTATATATAGCACGTACCTCTGTATTATCACAAACACAACTGAACCTGGGCTGTAAAATAAATAAAGTAAACTAAATTATTCTTATTGCAGTATTACTGCATCATTACCCTGTCCTCAAAGAAAACTATCCAATGATAACTATGTTACAGTTTGATCAGATTGTAGATTAACAAAACAGCAGAATCACATTTACAGATAATATTTAAAAAGAAGCATTACTTTAAGGTCTTCTTGTTTTTTTCCCCCCGATGCTGTTTTTCTCGCAAAAAGACAAAGACATCATCTCCGCAGAGACACAGATGACTCAGATGACTCAGAGGGAGAAATGTGTGTCCTTATTCCAGGGTGAGGTCCGGTTTATAATCAGCAACTAAACAACTACAGCCAGTTCATTTGCACCTCTAGTCTAACGGGTTTGCTGTATTATTGGTGCTGTTCTGTTGGAAAAAAATGATAAACTTTTTCTCATTTTACTGAATCTCGTCATTTAAAGACACTAAAGATTGAAATAGCAGACTTGAGACAGAAAAAAAATTTCAGAAGAATATACGTTGAATTCTTGATTCTGGTTGATCAGCTGTTGATTAATTTTCTTTATCAGCAGCTCTGACAGTAGTGCCAGCTGCAAGGCAAATCACAAGTTTATATTGTGCTTGTAATACGTTATTATTTCTATAACTAACAACTTACATAGGGACTTGTATAAAATTGCTGATAGAGTGAAGTTTTCTGTAAAGAGATGTTTTTTTAAACATTTTTGGAAGGAGTGTCTAGTGTCAGTGCTTTGTAACAGTCAGACGTAAAGCTGTAAGTTTTCCGAGAGTCTTTGGGACTCTTCGTTTCCTGGTTTCTTGGGAACATAACCAGGTACATTTACATGTCTTTTTTTGTCTTTGTGTTTTTTGTCCTCTAGAGTGACAAAAGCAAGTGTTTGTAGCTGCTATGACATAAGTGATAAGTACTTGTTTTGCATAAAAATATGTCGTTCCTCAATACATAAACAAATGTAATTTTTGGCAATCTGCTGTAGTATAAGAAGAATAGAAGTTTCCGGGAGCATGCTGTTATAGGAAAATAATCCACTTTGGTTTGGTAACAGTAACTCTTCTTTGCGCCGGGTCGCATCACATGACCCCCTCATTGATTATTTTCTTATAACAGCATGCCCCAAGTGAAAATTCTACCTATTAATAGTAATAATTAATGATCACATAATCAGGTATACATATGAATGAATGAATAAATAGACTGGGGATGTGGACTGGATTTCATCCTCATGCAGATAAAAAGTATAAAAAGTAAGAAAATGATATGTGAAAAGGATATTCCGCTTTTCACAGAGCTCTTGTCATTTTCATATCAAGAAGCTTATTTGTCTGAAAATCAAGCACTTTTTTATTAGTTTTTTGTTAAATATAATAAGTGTTCAGTGGCTATAAACTCAAGCTGGAGTTCTTATAAATTTCTCCCATTGGACTCTTGTGATATTCACTATAAAACTCTGCTCAAGATGCCAACAAACTTGTTATGTTGGTAAACATCTGGCCGGTTCTCCGTGGTCTTGGGTGGTCCGGTCAATTAAACACGGATCATTCAACGGAGTCCACGACCCTGTTAATCTGACTTAGCACTTAGTGCACGAGGGAGTACTTAATTTATTCCAGATGATGTTCTGAGCACCTCTGCTGCAATATTTATTTAACGTCTAATTCTGAGTTAAGGCACTTTCTTGTCTTCAAGGTGTTTCTTCACTCATGCAAGAAGCTTCACCACTTGTACTGAATGATAGTAATTTCAACATTTATATCTGTTAAGATCAGATGACAATCTCTGACATCTGGAGGTGGGATTGGGTGTGGACGCCAGGGTATAGAGCCAATCTCCAACCATGGTGGTCCTCAAAACTATACATCCAAAAAAAAAAGCCTTTTCAGAAGCTACTGTGTGAAAAGTCAACTTTTTTCTCAGATCTTTGGACAGCCATCTTTATTCGTTTAGGAGGTACTACAAACCCAGCTAACAAAATCTGAATGCTCTTTAAAGGTAAAAGGGTGTCATTTTATTGTGTTCAGTAAATGTTATGAAGGACATCCTTTCTGAAATTACAAAAATGTCTTCCAGCCAGAGGGCTGGTGGTGATATTAGCAATACATTGTATCACAAGGAAGAAAGGGGTTTCCTGTTCAGCAGTGAGGTGGATGGCCTTGAATGAGACTTTCAGATCAGAGTCACATTTCTCTCCTTGGCATGCTGAGATTTTTAATGTCTGAAACAGTTAAACACTTAAGCGGATTGATGAAAAATGCTGGCTTATCCCTCCTTTTTGCTGTTCAAAACATTGCTACTATGGCAGGAATGTTGCTAATCCTGTGTTTCTGATTGCTTTTGCTAGTTATTACAGCACCTAAAGGTTGAGCGTGGCGATAGTAGTCACTTCTGTAAATGGGAATCTCAATATCTTTCTGTTTTTCAACTGGATTAAAGGCTTTATCCCAACTGCTAGTGTCTTAGATTGCATTCTACCAAGTAATGGTGGTCAAGAAAACTTCAAAGAGAATGGTTTAGGACCAAGTACGTACACTATATAACCAAAGGTTTGTGGACACCTGACCATCACACACATGCTATGTACTTTTTGAAAATCCCATTCCTGATCTACTCCCCCTTTGCTGTTATAATAAACTCCACTCTTCCACAAAAGGTTTTCCACTAGATTTTGGCGGATTTGGGGATTTGTGATCATTCAGCTACAAGAGCATTAGTGAGGTCAGGTGCTGATGTTGGGTGAGGAGGTCTGGGGTGCAGTCGGTGTTCCAGTTCATCCCAAAGGTGTTCAGTGGGGTTGAGGTCAGGGCTCTGTGCAGGACACTCGAGTTCTTCCACCCCAACCTTAACACACCATGTCTTCATGGAGCTCGCTTTGTGCACAGGGGCATTGTCATGCTGGAACAGGTTTGGGCCTCTTAGTTCCAGTGAAGGGAAATTGTAATCATACAGCATACAAAGACATTCTATACAACTGTGTAGAGCCACATACAGGTGTGATGGTCAGGTGTCCACAAACTTTTGGGCATATAATGCAGCATGATGCTACTTTTCATATTAAGACACTACTGTTGTCATATTTATATTTATTTTTCTACCTCACTATTCTTGCAATCATACCACTGTAACACTTTAATTTCCTCATGAGGGATTAATAAAAGTTTATCTTATCTGAAAGCATAACACACACTGAGGAAAGTGCTATCCGCCCTCTTCCACATACATGAGCTTCCACATGCTAGTGCTAGTGTCATCATACAAAATATTGACCAATAATATGTAATTTTTTTTTTTCTTCACAATTTACAATTAAAACACACACACATACACACTGTTGGACACAATGCGCTGTTTGGGCCTCTTAGTTCCAGTGAAGGGAAATTGTAATGTTACAGCATACAAAGCCATTCTATACAATTGGGTGCTTCTAACTTTGTGGCATCAGTTTCAGGGAAAAATTCATATATGGGTGTGATGGTCAGGTGTCCACATACTTTTGGCTATATTGTGTAGCTCACAGGCACTAAAAAAGAGAATGTCATGGTTTTGCATTTTTGCTGCATTTTTAGTATTTATCTAAAAGCGTAATAGCTAATTGGTATTAGTACAGTGGTTTTAACAATAGACTGATGAATGTTACACTAGCCATCCACAGCCATTTCATGTTAAAATCATGAACTCTATCTACACTATGCTTAACACTGACATACTTTCATGGTGCTTTATGGGTAATACACACAGTGCCTCAGCTGCTGTATTCACCATATGAATACTATTGACCGTAGTTAGATTTTTCACAAGACGTTTAGTAATTTCCAAGCTAATCAGGCTAACTGAATGAGACAAAGTACTGGATCTTGAGGTATAATTAAATGAACAGTAATATCAAGTACATAACTCAGGTCAGTTGAGGTAATGGGATTAGTTACTCAGACTTTCCCTAGGCAGACTATTTACGCTTTTGACAGCTCTTGACAGCCCTAGGCAACACCTAGGAGACTTTGCCAGCCCTTGACAGCCCTTATCATCCCTAGGCAGCCCTTGACAGCCCACAACAGACCTTACCAGCTGTAGGCAGCCCTATGCATCCCTGCACAGCCCTAGGCATCCCTTGATAGCTTTAGACAGCTCTTGAAAGCCAGAGGTAGCCCTTGACAGCTGTAGGCAGCCCCTGACAGCCTTTAAGAGCTCTTGACAGCCCTAAACAGCCCTTGACCACCCATAACCACCCCTTGACGGCCCTTGATGGCCCTTGATGGCCCTTGATGGCCCTTGACCGATTTTGACAGCCCTATTCAGGCCATGACAGTCTTTGACCCCCCTTGACAGTCCTTGTCCACTTTTTTCCACCTTTGGCTGTCCTTCTCCACCCTTATCCAACTTTGTCCACCCTTGTCTAATAGTGGAAGTGGTAGCTCAGTGGTTAAGACGTTGGACTTCTGATTGGAAGGCTGAGAGTTCAAATCCCAGCGCCACCATGCTGCCACTACTGGGCCCTTGAGCAAGGCCCTTAACCCTCAGTTGTATAAATGAGATAATTGTAAGTCGCTCTGGATAAGGGCGTCTGCCAAATGCTGTAAATGTCTCCCCTTGTCCTCTTTTTTCCTGTTACTTCAGCCTTTGTTTACATATTTCTGCCTTTGTCCACACTTCTCCACCGTTGTCCACCTCTGTCTGCTTTTTTCTGTCTTTGTCTGCCCTTGTCTGCAGCTTTGATTGACCTAGACAGCCCTTGACCACCCTGGACCACCCTTGGACGCTCTTGGAAGCCTTATGCTTTTTTAATCTTTTCGCCTCTTTGCACCATTTTCTGCCTTTGTTCATACGTGTCCACCTTTGTCTGCCTTGTCCCCCTTATCTTGTCTGTTTTTTCTGACTTTGTTCATTTTTTCTGCTTTTGTCCACCTTTTGTCTGCCTCTGTCTGCTTTTTTCTGCCTTTTTCTGCCCTTGTCCACTGTTTTCCCCTGTTACTTTCCCACTTTGTCTGTCCTTATCAGTCCTTGTTCGCCTTTGTGTGCACTTGTCCACTTTTTTCCACTCTTGTCCCCCATTTTTCCACCTTTGTCAGCACTTGTCTGCCCTTTTCCACCTTTGTCTGCATCTGTCTGCCTTTGTCCGCTTTTGTCCACACTTCTCACCCTTTTCCACTTTTGTTTGCATTTGTCTGCCTTTGTCTGCTTTTTTCCACCTATGTCCACATTTTTATGCCTTTGTCTGCCTTTGTCCACCTTTGTCCACCATTGTCTGTCCTTATCTGCCATTGTCTCCTCTTCCTCCTTTTTCCACCCTTGTCCACCCTTGTTCGCATCTTTGCACCCTTTTCCATGTTTGCCGTTTGTCCTGGTTTGTCTGCCGTGTTCATGCTTTGCCTGCCCCTTTTTTGTCTTTTGTCTGCTGTATTTGCATCTTTGTCCTCAGTTTCCCTGCATTTGTTGTTTTTCTGCCTTCGTCTGCCACCTTTCTTTGTCCGCCACTTTTTTTCTGCCTTTGTCAGCTTTTGTCTGATAGTCTGCCTTTGTCCACTTTTCTGCTTTCACCTTTCTGCTTTTTTCTACCTGTCTGTTTTGTCTAACCTTGTCTGCCTGTGTCTGCTTTGTCTGCCTTTCTCAACCCTTGTCTGCACTTGTCCTCCCTTGTCCCTTTTTTCACCTTTGTCCACTTTTTTCTGCCTTTTTTCTGACAATTCAAGAAGCCCTTGACTGTCCTTGAAAACCCTGACCATTACACCCATATGTGCTTGTTGAATATCCCATTCCAGATTGATTCCCCCTTTCCTGTTATAATAATCTCCACTCTCCTGGGAAGGCTTTCCACTAGATTTTGGAGCATGGCTGTGGGGATTTGTGTTCATTCAGCTACAAAAGCATTAGTGAGATCAGGCACTGATGTCAGGAAAGGAAGGCTGGGGTGCAGTTGGTGTTCCAGTTCAGATTTGATAGACAGCTAGTAAAATTTCAGCCTAGTGCACAATTTTTCCATTAAAACCAGACATTTCAGACAAATCTAATCATCCTCCTAATAAAACTGTCTTACAACATATGTAAAATCATTAAAATCCTCCTGGATGATCCCGAAACTGCCTCCCTTTTTTAAAGAATGTCCATTATATAATCAAAATCATGCTTGTCAGGAGTAGAAGAAATTATCTGACCAATAAAAACCATGGCACTCAAACATGTAAGATGTTCAACAAGCAGATTTGTTAACAGGGCCACTACGATAAGAATGATGTCTCCTTTCCAGTGCTGTGACTTCAACATCAATGGACAGTACATTAATAACAGATCTGTCAGCATGGCGAGTTGTTGCTATGGCAGCAATGAAGCAAGGAAGCTTAAGGAAAGAACTCATTTCCACTCTGTGAACTTTGTTACCCCAGGGGATGAATCATGTGGGAACTGCTTCGCTAGAACAGCTGATGAAGGAGGTCCGGATTCTCTGAAAAATATGTTTATTATCCTGGAATATTTACAATATATGCAAATAAGTGAATATATAATACACTGAATTTACAATCCATACCACATTCTCATCTGGATTATTAATATAAGGTTAAAAACAACCTGCCAGGTTTGTTATTATATATAGTTTTGCATGAGCATAAAAATTAGCATAAATAGAAAACATAAAACAAACAAAAAAAACATAGAATTTAAGATATATGTTGTATTATGTTGTATTCTATAGCACTGTTTTGCAATAGACATAGAGTTTTGACAAAAAAAACCCAAAAAACTTTTTTGCCATATATCCATTGGAAATCCTGAAAAGTATTATTTGATCCAGATGTCATAGCTAGATGTATGAGCTATGCATCATCATCAAACAAGAAAAGTGAAGGTCAGTATGTAAGGAATAAAGCATGGCATGATGTTATAGAAAAAATAATCAAATGGTGTTGTGATGAGGCCCGGCATAAGGAGTTACTGCTACCACCCTGAAGTTAATTATTTTCCAATTACAGCACATCCCAAAGTTTTTTTTTTTTTAAATCCCTCTTATTCTCCAGCAATCTGCCCACACTAACAATGTTTTATTACTTAAAGAAAGTCATACACTTCTTAACCATTTATAGTTACTTTTAATGTTGTGGAATGTCCACAAAACTAGTTAGTTCCTGTTATCACTTGTGTTATGGCAGCTATAAATGCTCCCCCACCAGCTTCTATTTCTCTCTCTCTTGAAGTTAATAAGACAATAAAAAAAACACATGGCTTGTCATGTTACAGAGAAACCACAAAGCATAATATCCTCTGTCCTGAAGATATTCCTTACAAAGCTTTAAAAATGGAGACTCCTTCCAAAATTTTTTTTGTGGATTATTACGCTTTTTTATTGCTGAAGAAAATGTTACATGCTAGGGGTAACGCTGCATAAGAGGAAGGGAACACAAACTACAACACCCAGAAACTTTTAATTCAACTTCAGTCGCACATATCGTTACAAACAAGCAAGTTCTTTTAACATTATCACACTGGAACAATAAGTGTGTGTGTGTGTGTGTTAATGAGGTCCAACGTTAATCACATGTCCCGGCTCTGGACTTTAGATTATGATGGCAGGTTTGGATCTTTTTGAAAAGGTCTCATTAATGCATCAGTGAACCCAGTAACACTGCGGTTGCCAGGGTCTTCCCTATAATCCCCCTCAGCCTGATTAGGAAGTCCGAACATTTTTATCACGTCTAACAAGCACAGCATGTTTGGACACTCAGAACCCCGGAGAGCCATGTCCAGTGATTAAAACATTTTCCTGTGCGCTGTTCTGCAGTGACATGTTAATATTACTCTCATGCTGTGCTCACCGTAGGAGTTTTATCACAGCAGCATCCAGGTTTCTCTGCAGATGTACTTTTAATATACTTTAAATGTCAAGTATCCTTTTATGAAAAAAAAAAACCACACAGCAAAGCAAAATCCACAAACCTTTAAATAGTTATTACGCAAAATCATTTCTGATTATCAGGCTTCCTACAGCTTTTTTTTTTTTTTTTTTTTTAAAGTAAAATGTTACATTTTATTACATTTTTTAGAAGTGGATAATTAGCCTTGTACCAGTGTAATGCAGATGAACTCAATATGCAACTTGGCAGAAAGTAACTAGCTTGAAAAAACAAACAAACAAACAAACAAACAAACAAACAAACAAACAAACAAACAAACAAACAAACCACTACCAGTAACTTTCATTTTCTAGCCAGTTTAGGTTGAACTGACATGTTAATAGTGTAATTTTAGCATTTCATACTTACAGAATACACCTGCATCTGTATTTTACACTTAATGCTAACTGTGAATGAATACACATGGAAAACTGCAAGTTACGAATTATTATGAAACTATACTATAAATGCTTTTGTTTCCTACTGGATATTATTTACTCTCCTCGGTGGATTTTCGAAACTTTTTTTTTTTTTTTTTTTTTTAAATTAAGCACATTGCAAAACTTGAAAGCAGAAATACAAACCAGTGATTATTAGCATAATAACCCAAATGCAACAAGTTATTCACGAACCAGCTATCTTTATCTCTTTAACTAACAAGGCTTTGCAACTGGCTAATGATACAAATTCCACAACGAGGATAAATCAGGTGACAGATCATTCACTAGTTTCCCAACAAATTAGAGTACAAATAAATGCTTTACTTGTTTAGCAAGATAAAATGTTAAAACTCCATCAGTCCCGAATCCTTTTTCCTCGTGTTGATTATACTGGAATCTCTATCGCTGTCCTGATTGGCTGCTTGCAACCATGTAGTCGAAATTCTTTAAATCTGCTGCCACTTTTAACCCAACATCGCTGACTATGACTGTTACAGGATTGTCAGTGGGACTCAGAGCACCTCAGGAACATTATAGGATGTTTAAAGGTGGATAAAGGATGTTTTGTTCTTTTTTTTTTTTTTAAATATCCTATGCACTGTATCTTTAAAAAGCGTAACATGGCATACTGTATCAGTCTCCTGATAATTAAACAGATTTGCTAAATACAATTATCCGACTAATCTTATTTGTACATTAGACAAGCTTTAATGGCTGAATTAAGGCTGTGGCTGAATTGAAAGCTCAGTAAAATGGCGTTCCCTCTAGATGGCACCCTAGGCAGCTTGCAATGACGATATCACGTGCAGGCTAGACTTCGACTCCTTGTTTGCGATGCAGGGGATCTCGCTCTTTTGACTTTGAGATTAATGACCAACCTGAACAGACCTCCAAGTGATGTGCAAAGGAAGTGTACGTTATAGGTACACAATGAGAGCAAAGTCTAGTGCGAGGCTGAACCTCCTCAAAGCCCCCTGCAGAGCTAGAGGAGTGAACATTAACCAAACAACAATGTTAATGAACTTCACAGTGACTCAGCCATTCCACGTCACTTTAGTGCACAACCAGTAAGATGTAAATAAATTGAGAGAGAGTGAAAGACGGGCATTTCTGACATTCCAGTTCCTTACCTTGCAAAATTCCTGGCATGATTTCAGCCATGATGCTATCCAGGACAAGGTTTTTTCCACAGAGGCGTCCTCTCAGTGGCGCTGCACCTGCACCTGCACCGCTTATCAGCATCACACAGATTAGACCCACGTGTGAGGTATCCCGTGCTGAATTTGACAGGCAGTGACCTCTCACTGCTCACTCTTTAAAAGCTCATAATATAGGTGATACAAACGACAAGCTAATCAGAGTGCTAGCCAGTACTTTAATTCAGGCTGTCACACACCAAACTGGGCCAAAGTTCACACAGACATCAGTGTTTTTCCATTGAAGACTACTATTTCCTCATTAGAAGTAACTCTATTAATATTATATGTGTGACACACAATTTTCTCTCTTACCCTTTGTTCAAAATAGCAGTGATTTTTCCCCCTTCATCTCACTCTAAATGCTCTACTTTGATCGCTAGTGGGCCAATTGCACTTGGCTAGTGTGGCATGGCATTAAAAACTACATAGATAGACATAGAATATGTAGAATCACCTATTTACTCACAAATTGCATGTCTTCCATTTAAAAAATGACATATCTTGCACATTTTAACCACTAAACAGGTGTCTTCTTGCTAAAAAAAAAATTGCTAGTTCAACCAACTTTGCTTTGCTAACACTCACTTGCCCTGTGTGACTGGAAATCAAGAGCTCATTGAAGCTCAGTGTGTCACTGCTAGTTTCAAAATGTTCACACTTTTGTATCAGTGTGTTTTTACCCAACTAATACATTATACAGCCATTATGAATGCGTATTACAATCAGCTAATCCTGACTACTAGCTGCTAATAATATGCTAACAATACTCAAATGCTGCTAGCTAGCTTCAGTGATTTAGCACTTAGAACAAAATAATCACCTTGTTTTTCTCAGTGGCACATTTCTTCTTTCACTTAATCTAATTCAAACATTACAAACAGTCAGCTCAAGAATTATTGGCACCCTTGGTAAAAATAATGGAAAATTGTCTTTGTGATTAAGTAGCGTAATCTCACACTGTTAGGTTTAATTAAAACCATTCTCACTCTACCAGAATTTTGGATCAAAACGGCACTATAGATTATTTGCCGGTGAGCGTCACATTATGTGTTTGTCATGTCAACTCCAGAATCAGCGACAACCTCCAACTCCTGAGTTGCACCGTGGCCTACAAACATGGCCACCCAGGACTACAATCTCCAGCACACAGCTTCACCGCCATGTTAAAGGTCACCTGATTTCTGATTATGCACACCTGGACTCAATCACACACACATACACACCCCTATATATACACACACCAAACACTCACTGGGTGTGAAGTAGAGCTCAGTGTGATGTATTAAGCCTTGTTTCTAGTGCATGTTTGTCTGGATCTTGTCTGGATCTTGTCCTGTTAAGTCTGTTTGCTAATTGACTGACCTTTTGCCTGTTTTTTTTTTTTTTGGACTTCATCATTGCTGGTTTGCTTTAATAAAAGCATATTACTGCATCTACCATCTGACAACATTCTAAGACTGCTGATCTCACCTCATGGTCAAAAAAAATTGTTTCATGATGGGTGAGACATTTTGTCTGAGACTGGACTGAAAATCGCACAGTGTAAAGCCAGGTTAAGAGGTGACACAGTGGCTAATATTACATTATATTGGACATATTATTTTAGTCATTTATCATATTACTATGCAACAGCAAATTTGGAAAAGTCCTGATTCAGGGAGTCATGCCTGTCACTGGAGTAAGCCATGCTCTCATCATAATGAAGATTCAAAGCTGTTTCAGTATTCAAACTGGGAATTTTACAAAATGGCTGCAGATCTATCAGTGACTTAATTTCTTAATTTGGCCCAAGTATGCTTATGTTAAACTCTTTATTAATATCTACTGTTTAGTAACACATTGTCTGTTTGATTCTATATGTTTGTCATAAAAACAGACAAATTATTATTCATTAACCGTATATGGTGACGGAAATATGTAAAAATAAAGAAAAAGGCGTGTGAATGAACAGCTTCGTTAGATAGATTTAAGTTTGATCTGAGTAAACACACATGAGCCCTCAGGATGTCCACAAGATGCAATGTGTCATAAGTGTATCTATATTGAGGATGCCATTTTCCCTGCTCAAATTTATTTCTTCTTAATATCCTTATGTAATAGCAGTGCGAGTATTTTTTCCTGCTTGACGATGTTGGTTGGTTGCCATAGTTATCAGTTTCTACTAAATATAAATAGCAAGATGAAATTGAAATTCCTCGTATTTAAGGACAAAAGGACCATATGAGGACTAAATGAAATAGATTACTGTCTTCGTTTTGTGTCTTCGTTTTGTATGCATTTAGTGGCATATTGCTCTGTTTCTGAGATAAAAAAACAAACACTCAATCAACACACAATTATTCTCCTGCGTGCTCTCTTTTTCATTTTATAAATAGCACAGTAAAGTGAGAATGCATATTTACTTTAAACTCAGTGAATTAAAAAAATCCTACAGTATGATTAAGCACAAAATATAAAGCCAAAAATTCAATTTTAAGGATTCACATTTAATTCGTGGGGTAAAAATAAAAATACAGGTAAATATAAAAAATAACACTGTGTGTGTGAGTTTAAACAGCCTTTTGTGTTTGTGTAGTTAGCTCCAGTGGTAAAACCTGCATTCTTGAGAGTTTACTATTATGTTTGATGATTAAACACACTGCATGGGGTCGTGTACACACTGAAACTGACCCCACATCAACACAGTGAGCTTCAGCTTTGCATATTTTTTACACTGAATTCTCGAATCCACACACCTACAGGGAAAACAGACACTTCTGATGTAGTAAAAACTTGAGATAGGACCAGGTTTATGTAGTGGTAAACAGGAGTTGCTTTTATTCCCTTTGAATTATAAAATGCAAACAGGGACCTGACAGCACTTCTTATTAAATGGCCTGTATTGTGAAAATCATTTTCCTGTGTGTTGGTTTTTAGGAGCTGAAGTAATACTGCAGAACTGAAAAATCTGTACCTGGTGCTCTTTCAGCTGTAACAAAAAGTCTCCTCATTTTTTACAAGCCAATCAAAATCACTGACTTTATCTATGTCAGGAAAGAGACATTTAATTACACTCACTGGCCACTTTATTAGGAATACTTGTACACCTGCTCATTCATGCAGTTATCCAATCAGCCAATCAAGTGGCAGCAGCGCAATTCAAAAAATCATGCAGATACAGATATTCCAGAAAGTGCTGATGTCCTGGGATTTTCACACACAACAGACCCTAGAGTTTACAGAGAATGGTACAAAAAACAAAAAACATCCAGTGAGCAGCAGTTCTACAGGCAGAAGCACAGTGTTGATGAGACGTCTGTAAGTTGGAGCTAACAGAAAGGCTATGGTAATTCAAATAACCACTCTTTACAACCATGGTGAGCAGAAACGTGCACACACACACACACACACACACACACACACACAAAAGACTAATAAGACTAATAAACCTTGTTCAAAGAAAAAAGTTATCAAAACTTTACTTCACTTCAGTTAATGCTTGCCGTGTGTTTGCATAAGGATATAAACTTGTGTGTGTGTGTGTGTGTGTGTGTGTGTGTGTGTGGGTATGCATGTGCATGTGACTGGGCCGATTTAATTTCCTTTAATGTACACACGCCTCCTCTTTACTGCATAATGTTTACTGAGTTCTTACACAGGTTAATACTTTGTTTTTCACTTTTTCCACAAACTTTATAAAATTTATAAAGCGGTGAAATTTTTTGTGTTTTAACCCTCTTGCTGTCTGCACGATGCAACAATAACGTTGTTTTAATGGCAAAACAGTTTTTACTTCTAAACACCTTCTCAGTGATCATTAAAATAAAAAGCAATATAAACAGTACTGATGAACATGAAGCCGCCAAACCATTCGAGGGAAATTCGGACACCACTAACCTCTTTGGCTCAATTTTTTATTTTTTTTTATTTACTTGACCTTAACATGACCTTAACATCATCTCTGTAATATAAATATGATTTTAAAAAATTCTGTTCCTGTCCATAAAGGATTTCTTCTTATAAAGGAACGTGCAAATCTAACACTAATTACCAGGATCATTATTTCGATTGGATTCAGTTGATTTTTTTTTAATGTGCTATGAATGTGTGTGACTTGACGACTGATAATTTTCTTCTTTTCATGCACGTTTATGTAGCTCAGTCTGGATTTTGTTCATCTTTAGTCATCATTAGTGAAAAGAAATGACCCTATATTCAGGATTGCTGCATATCTAATTAGAAGTTACAGTTATAATAAGAAAGTCTGCCGAATGCCATAAATGTAAATGTAATCTATATTTACAGCATATTTACAGTAAATGTAAAAACAATACATTTACAGCATATTTACAGTAAATGTAAAAGTAATATATATTTACAGCATCATTTTGCCCAGAACAGAAGACAACAGAAGGGTTATAAACATTTACTGACTGACTTTAAATCAAGACAAGCAGGAGGAAGTGTAAAATGTTCATTTGTTGATGGAAATTTCCTGTTCCTATGTTTAGCAGTGCAGTAGTGCAGGACGCCCTTCCTTATCTTTGCCCTGTTGTTGAGAAATAGTGTGAGACAGGTGAGAGTCGAATGGTTTGTTGTAAGGTGACAGTGGGTCAAGACGTCTCTCTGTTCTCTCTCAGCCGTCTCTTCAGCTCTGATTAGATCTGCTCCTTTAATCCAATTTCCACCTTCCTATCTGTACAATAAGGCCTCATTTCTCCTAATTCGTGTGTGTGTGTGTGTGTGTGTGTGTGTCTGTGTGTGTGCGTTCTAGATTTTATGCATTTTATACATACATCTTTACCTGTCCAAACTAGAAAATGGTTTTTGTAACCTATTTAATAACCCTTAAATTATTACAAATAGTTCATGTTGAAGAATAATTTTTAATGCTCAGAGGTATACTAAAAATATCATAAGAACATCTCTACAGCTTTACACAAGGATCGATGAATATGCATGGTATGCAAACTAGGGACCGCAAATACTTGTGGCATTTTGAACCCTGCCTCTTTTCCCTACAATGCTGTTATTGCTATACCAGTATAAATCTGATCATGTGTCCCTGAACCTCAGAGTGACTCCAACGAGAAGACTTTTGTTCAAAATCTGGAGATTTGTGGTGTCACAACATGATAGGGTCTCTAGGGTGCCATTAATTTCCTCATTGAATGACTAGTCTTACCTGTCTTCATTAATGGATTTGGTTTGGATCGCTTTCTTTAGTTGTTAATATGAAACAAAACTTGCTTGCTGTGAGCAAGAGGTATTATCAAGGACACCTCCCATCCCCACCATGGACTGTGTGTTCGTCTCGAATCAGGAAAGCGCTACAGATGTCTGCGTTGTCGCACAAAAAGACTCATGAGCAGCTTTTTCCCTTCAGCTGTACTAATGCTAAAACTCAGCTTCTAAGCGTTAACTGCCAGCCTCTGCCTAATAACTAAACAGTAGCATTAGACACCATACTATACTGTATTGTACATTAATGCTATTATCTGCAATTATTTGCAAGTACTTTCACTTTACTGCAATTATCACAAATGTTATTACTACACCTATTTATATCAGACTGCTATTTGCAAATTATTGCTATTTGCACATCTTTTATCCACTGTATATATGTACTGTATCACATTGCATACATCATGCTGTTTATATCTACCTGTATACTGTTTATCTAAATGTATTGCACCATAATTCTTATTTATTTTATTTAACTTAATTGCCATTTGCATTATTGGTATGCATCGAACTGTTTACCTTTACCTGTACACTGTTATCTTAACCTGTTGCACCATAACCTTAATTATTTTATTTAACTTATTTGCTATTTGCACTACTGGTTGCATGCTAACTGCATTTTGTTGTCTCCGTACTTGCACTCTGACAATGACAATAAAGTTGAACCTAAACTAACCTAATAACTGTACTCAAGGTAACATTAGCATGTAGCTAACCAGCTAGTTAACTGCTAGTAAACCAGCTCGCATTTAGCACAGGTCGACTCAAGTCTGGATTTACATGGTTATATTCTCAGTAACTTAACAGCAGCCGCACCTATGAATACACAACCAATCTTGGATTTTGTTTACTACCAACATTAGCCAAATTATCTAGCCAAAATTAGCTAGCTAGCCTTTTATGGCCCCAAAAAAATGTGCTTTGACTAATAATTTGCTTATCAGTGCATCCATCCATCAGTGCTGATCTGTGAAGAATAATACAGAGTGTGCTGAGTTTCATAAAACATGGTGGACAAAATGTCTCTCTGTTACAATACCATGATTAAAAAAGCCATGATAAAAATTTATATATGTGTGTAGACTGTGTCGTTTTAGTACACACTCACTATCTCATCATGTGTTTGCTATCTAAGTTTCCTTTATCACGTTTTTTCTTTATCTATACAGCAACTTTTTCACCTCAGACAAGATAGCAAGGTATTAAGATGGGTTTTTTAAAGTATTTCTGGTGTCCATTCAGGTTTTTTGTGTTAAATCAGGTGAATGTGAATGGAAGGCTACAGCAGAGCTTCTGCTCTTCATAATGAAGTGAAGGGCTCTTGACATTCAGCAGATCTTGTACGTGAGAGTTCACACAGGTACACAGGGTGCACTCACTCTGTGTCTCTGTAACATCCTTCTGTTCGCTAATCGGATTATTCAGCGACTAATTCATGGGGTCTGCACTACTCTTGTGCTTCCAGCTTCAGCTGCAACCTTTGGGGTTTTTCCAACCACTGACTTTTATGTAAATGTCGCAATTTTGCCAATTTAATGATTGATTTTTAAAAATATATAATGATCACAAGTGTGTTTCAATCCATCCATAGCCTTGTGTATAATAAACCCTACTACTGATGTGCTTTAATATTACCATCCTTCTTGTTTTTGTTTTTTTAAGTTAATAAGACGGAAAAAGGAATCGTGTCGATTCTACCTGAGGGGAGAAGGAAGGGTGAACAGTTCATGGGCTGGGTGGGTGCGTGGGTGGCTGGGGTCCATCATGATGTTCGTTGCTCTGGTTCTACATCTGCTGATATAGATGTCCTCTAAAGAAGGGAGGCTGCTATTGGTCATCTTTTGAGCAGATTTAACCACTCTTTGCAGAGCCTTCTTATCAGCCACAGAGCAGTTGCCGTACCAGACAGTTATAGAGGATGTCAGGACGCTCTCCACCACACACCGGTAAAAGGAAGTCAGCACAGCAGCACTGAGGCCGGCCTGCTTCAGCCTCCTCATAAAATACAGGCGTTGGTGTATTTTACGCAATGTGCATATTGTGTATTACATATTTACATATTGTGCATATTTTACATATAATACATATTGTGTATCAAGAAAAAAATCTTTAACATCACGACAGCAGCATCATGATTTTTACATATCGCCCACCTCCAGTTCAAACCATCTGCTGTTTAATTAACAAACAAAACACACACACACAACAAAAGTCTCATATTCATTGTCTATCTCTATCTTTGCATTGTTGCTTCTGCCTCCGTGGTCAGAAGATGTGATGCGTAAAGTGGCTATGGACTCATTTTTTTTTTTTTTTTTTGTGTGTGTGTGTGTCTAAAAGCACATGTAGGAGGACTGGGGCTGGAATCTGGACGTGAGTGTCCCTGAGGTTTGTGTTTGGATGTAGGCTCCCGTGATGTCAGAAGATGACGAACAGCATCCAGCGATGAGGGTTTCCGTGGCCATCGCCATGCCAACCGTTTCTACTGTGAACGCCTACACAGTGGAGGGTTCTACCCAGAGGACTCTGCTCTTTATCTCTCTTGTTCACGCACAGTGTGTGTGGGTGTAATGTAAGGTTTTGCTCTTGGTTGTTGATTTACAGTGAGGGCATTTATTTTAATAAAAGGCTTATTTATGCACACAAATACAAATATGGGGCTTCTGGAATATTCCCGTTGAAACACTGCACGTGTGTCCATGCTGCTAGGAAGATTGTTTAAAAATACTTAGCGTTGACAAGTTGCTTTGGTATAAGAGGAATAAAACACTTTGAGATATGCTGTTATAGGAAAATAATCAACTTCAGCGTGGTAACAGTGACTCCACTTCATCACACCTGCGCCTGTTGATTATTTTCTATTACAATGTTTTATTGCTCTTATACAATGATTAAAACAGTGCAAAATTTTATAAAATATGTCACATTTATCACTTGGGCATTTTATTCTGTCATTATAGCCATCTTATAGTCATTATAGTCTTCTTTGTAATCTTTGTTACTTCTATCTCATTTTGTAATAAAAAACAAATTCCCAGCTTCTTTCTCATTTATTGTGGCTAATTTTTGATATTTCCATCTCTTAGGGCTAAAACAGTGACAAAAATGACCCATGGCAAAAATGAGCTCTTTGTATGTCTGGGCTTAATTGGGATTATATGTGAAATAGTGAAGAGAGTCAGCAAATATGTGGAAAAGGGTTATCTGGTGTGATAAGACCGAAATCGAACTGTGTGTCTTTGGCACAGAAGTGCAACGCTTTGTGGAACTTCATCACCCAGTCAACACCATCCCCACAATGAAGCATGGTGGTGGTAACATCATGCTGTGAGTTATCCTGGGCCTCCTAGATGCTCCTTTGACTTGACTTTTGCTGGACATCTGGGTCTAGACAGAGTCATTGTTGTGTCATTTTCTTTCCACGACACCACATCACCCTTTTTATTTCTAATAGCCTTAATAATATATTCCTCTATATTTTCGTTGTTTTTCTTGCCATTTTTGCAGTAATATAAATAGGTCTATAGATTATTATTGGGGGAAAAAAGTGTTTTGCAGAAATTTCCATTCAGGTTTTATTTCACTTATTTTTAATTATTTGCATTGAAAAAAAAGAAGGCTTCAAATTCTAAAAATGTCTTCAAATTGCCTTACTAATAATATTGTTTTATTATAGTCTCTGTATTCAAGATATACTTTCTTACCCAAGTGTCTGGATTATTTGTGAGAAAAAAAAAAAAAAAAAGACTTACACAGATTACTTCAATTCAATTCATGTTTTATTATAAAAATCTTTAGCATAGACTTCTCTGTACTATTAACAATATATACACACACCCCATAACACCCTGCGGCTGGCGGCCAAGAAGGAAACAGATTTGTGCCAGGGAAAGGAAAAAAAAAAAAAAAAAAAGTTCATTTAAGGACGTTATGAACCATCAGGGTGTAAAGGTAATGTAACGTTTCTCCAGTCAGTGTGAAATGAGTGCAACAGTTTATCTGAGTCCATCTGACACAAGGCAAGTCCTGAGCTTGTAATAATGACACATTGGTGTGGGCAGATTATGATTCAGATTACAACACAATTCGGTCAGTGTATTCCAAGAAAATAAATTGAAATTGGTGTGTGTGCCTGTGGAATTGTGGTTTTTGCCTCATGCTGAATATATCTAGTGCTATCAGGGGAGGATTGTCAGCCAAACGATGTGGTTTAACATCTAAGACTCGGTTTGTTCACAGATAAGAAATCTCATTATGCAGTGAAGACACAAACACAGGTATCTGTTTTGCATAGAAATAGCCTCCTAATGACTGCATGCGTGTTTCA
Organism: Pangasianodon gigas; assembly: GCA_022758105.1. Classification (NCBI taxonomy): domain Eukaryota; kingdom Metazoa; phylum Chordata; class Actinopteri; order Siluriformes; family Pangasiidae; genus Pangasianodon; species Pangasianodon gigas. Next base: position 4,706,907 of record CM040482.1, on the reverse strand, counting down.
AATAGATGCTAACAATAAAGGGCTTTCTTATACAATATGTAAGGAATTAACACTTGATGGTGTGCTGTAATTGGAAACAATGACTGTTACTAACCTGAAGCGGATTCTTTTCCTATAACAGCATGTCCCAAAGAGGTTTATTCCTCTTATACTACAGCAATTTGCCAACTATTACAATTTTTCTTTTATTAATGAACATAATTTTTTCATCTGTTAATTGTTATATCTAATGTTGTGGAGCGTCTGTGAGACAAGTTATAGAAAATGAACACCTTCAGACCAATCAGATTTGAGAATTCAGAAGCACTGTGGTGTAAGACAAAGTTATCGTCCTTATGACATCTTTAAGACCCCACAAGAGTCTCTGAATTCGAACATTCACAGAGCATTCAAATCCAAATACAGTAATCAATGATCGTAGTCCAATGTGGACGCAATATTCCTTCCTCTTCCCGGAGAAACATTTCAGTCTATTCAGTCCTCTTCCTTCCAAAAACTGCAGACATACTCCTGACGATGCCCCTGAAGCCGGCCGGGCCCTTTTTGAGCGCCCTCGCCTCACGGATCAGGTCGAGCAGTTCGTGGAACACCATGAGCACGCCGTGGTAGGCTTCAGCCGCAGAGATCTCGAAGAAGCCGCAGTCGGCTGAGAGCGCCAGGAGCCGTCCTTCCTCGCTGGACACGGCACGCCGGTGCTGCAGGTCTCGTTTATTCCCCACGATGATGAGCGGAGCAGAGCTGGAGAGTTTCTGCTGCGCTTGGCGGATGTGTTGGACCTGCTGTCGCACCACGTTGAAGCTCGCCCGGTCGCAGATGCTGTAGACCAGGATGAAGCCATCGGACCACTGCAGCTGCCTTTCGCTGATGTGGCCCACTTCTTCAGCATTCTGGGAAACATGCGAGAAAGATTTTGAAATTAGATGCTGTGCCTTTAAGATTTGTGACATCACACTGTACTTCACTTTCAACCCCGGACTCTCAAAGGTTTCTACTGAGCTCCAATTGATGTCAACCAAATTATTACCTTAATCCTCAGACATTTGTATAATTGTCTTTTTTTTATACCTTGGTTTAAGAATCAATAAAAATGCCACCTTTCCAAACAGATGTGGGGTTTTATGTAATTTTTCTCATCACGGGTCTTGTTTGAGAGCCATCAATCTGCTGTTTTTACTAACTTCTATGTTGAAAATCAAACAGCGAATAGTTAAACAAAACATTTTTTGCAGACTGCTGGTTTATAAACCAAACAAAAGTATTTTTTTTTACCAAAAATATTAAGATATAGAACAAAAGTACTTAAGATAAATCTCAAAATACTCATAGGAAAAGGGCATGGTGGCATTACACTCTCCAATAAAGAGCCCTTTTAGGGTGCTTTGGTTAGTTAAGGTTTGTTTGCTGTCTAAAATGATTCTACTCGTCATCTTTACTAATAGGGAAATACTCTGTCGTATGGGTCTACATTTAATCCTGAGAGACATGAATTTTTGGTATAAACCTTTTCCTTGATTTGATCTGTCTAAGGCTCCTCGATCAAGCATTAATAATTGTGATTAATCTCTAATTCTGCAATGGACTGAACCATCCATGTCTCAGAAGGGGGAGATGGCATCCAAGGATGCAAAGTTCAGTCTCTTGACTTTTTAATCCAGTTAGCTAGAACCATATACACAAAAACAGAACACACAGAATGAGCTTTCTTACCTGTGGACAAAGTGAGTCCCAGATGTTGAAGCAGATATCTCGGCCGTCAATCTTATCATGATGACTGTATATGGATTCTGGAAGAAAGAAATCCATTTCTTAGTGAATTATACTGGGAAAATCTTGAACTTTATTATATCTGTAGGAATTTCCAGAAGGATTACATGGTGTTTTGTGCTACTTACCTATAGAGCCATATTCTCCAATAAATCTTCTAGTCAGGAAACGCACTGTTAGTGCTGAGAAGAGGAAGAGAGAAAAAAAACCAAAAAAACATTTAATGACCTGTACAAAATGCATGTCATAACACACTTATGCAAATGAATAATTCATAAATTCCACATTACAGACTAATAAGCTAATACTAGATCACATCTATTCTAAGTAACAGTGTTAATCCCATATTGATAATTATGGGTTGTTATAAAGCACACAAACTCACCAGACTTCCCCACATTTTCAGCTCCAAGCAGTAAAATATTGGCCTCCACTTTGGGCTGATTTGTGTCCATCCTCTTGCTGCTGTAGCGGATACGAGGCTCCACCTGAACCACCATCTGTAAACTGAACCGAGCTCAAAGCCAAGCAGGTAACGTGTGAGACTCTCTGCTCTGAGAGCCGCTTTATATAGACTGAGTGGGGTGGGTGGGCGTGGCCTCACACTCACCCTGACCAATCAGAACCCCGCGCGCGGGCTGTTAGATTTACATATTTATATTGACGCAAAGACGATTCTTTTTAGCGATTCGAGTCATTTAACTCAGTGATTCAGCAGATAATCAGGCAAAAATGCTTTAATAGTGTGCAGTGTGGTGAAGGTCTGCATTATATGAGTGTTTTGTGATTAAGTTTGTCTGTAACTTACCTGTGAAAACAGTTAAATGCAGCTTAATTATAAGAACCATGCTCACATTTTCACACTGAATTATAAAGGTTTATTTCTCATATGTGTGTCCCTTAAAAATCACAATGTTACTCTTACATACATTTCTACATCAATATATATCACACTGTTGGTTGTGGTATAATATATAAATATAGCACTTTTTTTTGAGCTTGTAACAAATCAGACTTTGGAATTTTTATGTATTTTTTAAAAATAATTATACTTGATTATAGACATATGATATATATGATGATATATATGATGTATACTGTATATGATGAATGCACACTCGTATTTTCATACTGTATTAAACACCCTTCATTCAGTCTTTTTTTTTTTTTTTTCATCATTTTGTTCCTGTCTTTTCCCCAAAGCTTGGTGATTTCATTTGGACATTTTAAGTGCTGAAATATGATCCATTTTAGATAAAACAGAATATGAGGGAGAAGTTAATAAACATGCACATTTGCAAAATTAGATGAACAAAGCTTTTAGAGGCTCATGATACAGTAGAGTCAATTTCTAAATCAAATGATTCAAGCAGGTCAACACACAAGTACACACAACTGACACACAACTGTCACACAACTACAGTCAACTGACACACAACTACACCCAGCTGACACGTAATTCTCCAAAAGCACTAGGCATTTATATAATGTGCATTATAATTTAACAAAGTATTCCACTCTTTTATTTCGAAATGGGGCTCTGAGGCTCATTCAGAGCCGCCTGTAGTGCATAAAACAACTACAATAGGCACTGAATAGAAAATGCACACAAATGAGATAGGGCCTTTAGCGACTCGTTAAAAGCAATGCCACTTTGGACCCACAGCTGCAAACAACTCAGGACAAGTTTGTACTTGAACACTGAGCTGCACTCCCTCTGTACCAGGTCTGATCAGGTTATAGAGACTAACTGCTTATTTGTGCAGAACAAATCACCTCTATTCTCTAGTCTCTGAAGATGTAGATGATTTTTAGAGATTTTGCACCCTCTGGTGGTTTGTGTAACTTGCAGGACTGTGGGATTCGGTTGCATACACACTTCATGACCCAAAAAAAAAAAAAAAGTGCTCCTGAAGCATACAAAGAAAATTAATACTTTGTTCTGCTGGAATGTGAGCACCACTGCTGCATTAGCTGCTCTGGATATGAAGTACAACGCAAGTTTTATTCTCTCTCTCTCTCTCACACACACATATATACATATTTTACTAATATAAAATGTATTGTAGTATTTTGAAGTAACAGTGTGTAATATATTTTCATTTCACAAACAGTTTCCCTAAATAGTTCTTTCACAAGGCCAAATGATTCTGTACTTATAAATACTATGGGGTTTTCCATCCAAGTCTTTTATACACATTTTAAAAATGTGAATTTCAAAAATGAAAAAAAAAACCCCACCTAAATATAGCAAAAAAAAAAAAGAAAAAAGAAAACCATCATCATCATTCAATGATCTTCAGTAAGCGCTTAATCCTGGTCAGGGTCACAGCAGGGAGCCCATGGAAAAAAAATAATAATAATTTTTACACTTGGCTGGATATAGCTTGAATGTAGCATGTAATCTATATTTTGTTATTGTAGAAGTACCTCCTCACTAATCAGCTGTTTAAGACTCAGTGATGAGACTCACTGATTTAGTGTCTGATCAAAATTTATTCCAGGAAATAAAACAAAAACACACACTAATGACACTCTGCTCCAACATGTGATAAAAGAATAATTAAAATGTACAAAAAAAGTGCAAAACATCAGCAAGAGTGATCAGATTTATTTCTTGTGGCTTCGAGCTCTCTCTCTCCGTTGCGCCGTTCTCTCTCCTCTGTAGGGGTCTGTTAGGAGCGATGGGTGTAAATCAGTACCGAACACACTGTGCAGTTGCTTAGAGAAGAATCTCTGAAGATGTTCCACATGCAGCGCTTTCTAGTGGCACAGAGGGACCAAAAACAGAAATTTCACTTCATTAATTCATTTGTCATTTATGAACATTCCCTTGTACGGATACAAACTAAGCATGTGCCGATATGATGTTTTTATAACCTAATATTCTGCTAATCACTTATTACTTAGAGAAGCCAAGTTCCTTTAAGTTCATTAAAAAAAGTTTAATAGTGTGCTCTAATAGTCTCTTTATGAAGGTTTATGATAATAATATTTTCACCTATTTGATAACACAGCTTATGTTGCACATTTTTCAATTCACTAAACGGGACAGCAGATGACAATCTAAGCGTTTGCACATTTTAGCTTGTTTTTAATTCTGTCATTTATAAATGATAAAATGGCTTTGCGTCTTACACTGAGATGAGAATCGAAGGCCAAACCGTATGCATTTACCTTTGAGGAACTGCGCAGTGTGTTGAGGACAAGCCACAGATCAGACACGAACTCTGCAGGCGTGCGATATGGAGGTGTGATCTTCCCCAGCAGACGTCCTCGAACCAGAGTCAAGTCAACATAGTGAGGAGATGACGACTGAAGTAGAGAAAAGCCCCATGACTGTGATTATACAGTGCGGTCCAAAAATCTGAGACCCTGTTAAAAAGCTGGGATTTTTTTTTAAAAATTTCCAACTGGAAATAAACTGAACGCTGTAGATGTTTGAAAATTTTCAAACAAAGAAAGGAAATGTTCAATATTTTGAATATTCAAATATTCAGGATTCTGCACTATTTCTAGGGCCCCAAAGTGTTTTATCCCTCTTACACCACAGCAATTTGCCACCTAAATTTCTTATTTATTAAAGAACGCCACATCATACCTGAAGTTAACAAAAAAAAAAAAAATGCAGCTTATCATGGTATAGAGAAACCTGAAAACCTCACAGTCCTTACAAAGTGCTGACACTGGAGACTCCTTCCAAAATGCTAAATGAAAGTCTCCTTACAGAAACTTCACCATATCAATGCTTACACACATTTGTTTATGTAAAGCGTCCAGCATACAATAACACAATACAATACCATATTAGAATAAGAGCATTAATATAGACCTATGATTTGTCCTGCAGCTGGAACCTCTATCAGAGCTGCTGTTGTAGAAAATTAATCAACACCTTCTGACCAATCAGAATCAAGAATTTAACAGAGCCGTGGTATAAATAGGTGTAGATATTCTGGCTAACAGTGAGTCTCATGAAGCGTCTAGAAGTTTCCCTATAAGCATAACATAATCCTCTCACTGATGTTGCAGTGTTATCTAGTGTTTGTTCTCTCTGAAAACAGGAAGTAGATACTTTGTGTGTGTGTGAGAATGCGTATGTGATCCTGTGTGACATCTTGAGCTTACCGTAGCTGACCTGTAGAGGGCTGAGCTGTGTTTATGGCAGCTGAGAGACACCAGAAGGTACTCGCATTTCTGTTATCAAGAATAAAAAATCAAGGCAGAAAAATCAGAGCTTTAGCTAAGGCCGAGGTGTCTGCGTGCAGGTGAAGATGGAGTGTGACTCTCACCCTCTGCTCACACACACTGAGACATGGAGAAGCAGCAGGTTCTGCATCCACATCATGATCTCCGGTGTGAGAGAAATCTCGACACAGCACACACTGCCACTGATCAGTCCTGCAGGAACGATACTTAGAGTAACTGCAGTGTATTTTAGCAAGGAATCTTTCTTACTTGCTTACTTACTTACACTGACTGACCGCTTTATTAGGAACACCTGTACATTCATACAATTATCCAATCAGCCAATCATGTGGCAGCAGCGCAATGCATAAAATCATGCAGAAACAGGTCAAGAGCTTCAGGTAATGTTCACGTCAAACATCAGAATGAGGAGAAACTGTGATCTCAGTGACGTGGACCGTCTAAGTATTTCAGAAACTGCTGACTCTAGCTTTTATACAGAATGGTGCGAAAAACAAAAAACATCCACTGAGCAGTAGTTCTGCGGGTGGAGATGCCTCGTTGATGAGAGAGGTCAGAAGAGAATCCTGAGACTGGTTTGTGCTGAAAGTAAGGCTACGGTAGCACAAATGACCACTCTTTACAACCGTGGTGAACAGAAAAGCATCTCAGAACGCACAACACATCGAAACTTGAGGCGGATGAGCTACAACAGCAGAAGACCACATCGGGTTCCACTCCTGTCAGACATGAACATTAAAAATACCAATAGTGTAACAGTATAATCTAAACGAAGAGCCTAGAAAATCGACTTAAGCAGGTGCATAGATGAAGTCTGAGGAAGAAGAATTTTCCCTGCATAAATATTGATGTAGCTTTTGGACAGAGATTGTGTGTGCGTGCATGCATGTGTGTGTGTGTGTGTGTGACCCACTTGGTTAAGGAGATCAGTGGTAAGTGACACCCTCTGTGGAAAGCCCGGCGACACACACAGCACTGGACGAGATTCCCTGAGATCCTGCAGGCAGCGCAGTGCCGCTTTTCGACCAACAGGGGGTGAGACAGGCATCTGGGAACAACAGACTGAAGAGGAAATTAGGTTAAATAGAAATTAGAATAGATTATGACCTTAATCTAGAATAGATTACGTTTGACATGCTGGAAGAAAATACAGATTACTTTTAGAGAGAGAGCGACAGAGACAGACACAGAGAGAGAGAGAGAGAGAGAGAGAGAGAGAAAGGGAGGCAGACAGACAACTAGACAGACATGATCAAGGTGCGAAAGAGGTAAAGCGAAACAGGTAGTGATAAAAGTAGACAGAGACAAGGAGAGAAATAGACACACAGGCAGACAGTGATACACTAAAATAGGTAGCTAGCATGCTAGCTGTAAAATAAATAAGCATAAAATACAAATATTATTTAAAAAAATAATATAAAAAGATATTAAACTGTAATAAAATGAATGCAGATTCTTTTCTGATTCCCACCCACTTTCTCAGTTTCTATTTCACCAATCTTAGTGTGAGAACTAACACTTGCTAGCTAGCTAGCTAGCTAGCAAACATGACTACTGGTTTTAACTACACAAAATAATAGCTAATTTGTAGTTATCTTGCTAACAAAACAGTCTATGGTTTTAAATACTTAATAGTTGACCTACTTTTGACTAACAACCTTGACTACTACTTTACATCATATGCTAGTTAGTCTAATATTAGCTAGATTGCTAGTTCATGGTTTAATTACATGAAACAGTATATTACTTACTTGGACATTAGCTAGCGTGATACTAGTTAAAGTTAAATACCTACAGCAGAGGCCATATTTGTTAAGCTAATTACTTAGCTGGCAATGTTAGCACAGTCTTGTGTTTATGTAGCTATCTTAGCTAATGATAAATAACATTTTTTCCTGTTACACATGTACACTTTTTTGGTTTGTATGTTTTTTCTTTTAAAGGTGGGAATGGCTGTATTGTGTCCAAACGTGGCTTGGCAAATGGCTTGGTAATGGATTTAAATTTATTCATTTCCTCTGGATTTTAGGGAAGCATGTCTAACTCGTTGTTGTTGATGGTTTCAGAGGACACAGCAGACAGCTTACACTTTTGTTTTATTTACCTGTCCATCCTCCTGGATCACACCGAAGTGAAATCCATCACTATGTTCTCTCCGAACAACACAGAAAGCAGGAGGACAAAAAGACGGATAATCACGGATGGATAAACGGCAGAGTGAGACATGAGGCAGCCAGTCTCTGCAGGAAATGGTGTCAAATACATTTTTTGGCTTCATAAATATGTACAAAGCAAACATGAATAAACACAGTGTGTCAAACACCAAACCAGGGACCATAATCAGATGATCACTCACCTTCCCAGGGACTCCAGGACAACCAGATTTCCTGTATAATGAGTTATAAAAGATGTCAATGATTAAGTGTTTTCTTAGAAATCCATAGAGATGCAGTTTTATTCTATTTATTTATTATTTTACAATAAGGCGTTATCATGAATCGTAATAAGTGTTGCAGTAATGACGAAAGAAACAAAAAGCCTAGCTGGCTTCTTTATGGTATGCTTCTGTTTACATTTTTCTGGCCCTGAAATAAGCTCCGCCCCAAGCCAAAGCAGAGCTATTCAGCCCTCTTCTTATCCTTACAAGATATAAGGAAAGACATACAGTGTGTCAGGCGTTGAGAGGTTTCAAATTTGTATAGTCATAGAATCTGGATTTTTGAAGAGGGTTTTGCGACTTTTTCCTGTCTACATGCATTTTTCTTAGAAAAAAATATATTAAAATACATTAATACAATAATCCTAATTTTGAAGACATCTTAAAAATGGCAATATTGTGAGGCAATGGATCGTGCTAGTTTCTTCAAGATCTTAAGATTCTATTGTGCAATTTCTGTCCCTGAAATTAGCTCTGCCTCCGGACAGACCACAGACACTCAGCTTTGCCCCTTTTCCTTAAAAGGAAACTTACAAGTAATAGTTTCAACAGAGCGTATGAGATCAGTTGGAGAAGACGTTAAAGCTTGTCATCGCAGACACCAGATATTTCTAAAAATAACAAACTGCTCCTTTAAAATAAGTGGCTTTACCATTCTGTTAAATATATTAAATATAGTTTTTATAAAGCACAACACACATATTGATATTGCCTGTGCTATGTATGAATACACTGCTGGTTAACCCAATGTGGCTCAGTCTTTGATATATAGTACACTATAAAGTGGGATAAAACCATTAGCTAAAGCCACATACTGTATAGCCCTATGTATGGAGCAGGGACTCATTTTGTATGCAGTCTTTAACCCGCACATTTTCTGAAAATATCATGAATGCGTATTTCTTGATTTTAAAAGCAAGCCAACGAGCTAATCAGAAGCATGCTAGATGAACAGACAGTCACTGATTAGTGCGGCATCCATGATTAAGTCATCTTATATCACACAGGGGTGTAATAATATACCAGAAGCAGAATGAACATTGATTAAAAAAAGATGTGAAAATGAAAAAAACAATAATCTAGCAATTTCCTCCACCAAATAATGAAACACTTGTAATGTCGCTGCAATGTAATTGGGTTGTTTGGTCATCTTCATACGGTTTCAATTCTCATCTAAATGCAGACTAAAATAAGCATTTATTCTACATCACCTTTGTCATCTCTGATCTTTGTTACAGGTGTACCATTCTCATCCTCCTTCTCCTGCTGAGAGAAAAGCAGGACAGATATAACTGTATAGCATCCAGAGATCTGACACAGGGCTCATATTATTGCGATCTAAAAGATGCTGGTATAATGTTTTGCATTTTTTTCAAAAATCCATTCAAGTTCATCTCCATCTACCTCATCTTTAGTATGTATGATCACCACAGATGACAACTTCAACAGGTTTCCCTGGACTGAGGACAAAAAAATTAAAACTTTCAACAAAACTCAGTAATACTAAGTCCAAGGGCAGTTAATAGATTCGGCCTATAAAATTCTCATATTTTTGAGGAAAAAAACAACTGTTTCAAAGCACTGACACTGGAGACTCCTTCCATAAATGTTAAACAGACTCCATAGCAATGATTTCACATCTTTTAATCTGTTTACGTTGAGCATCTGCCATAAAAGTCCCTGTTTAAGTTGTTTATTAACGTATTAGAATGATATCTTAATAAAAACCTTGTAGCCAAGCTACTGGCAGAGCAGACTAAGATCTTCTGACCAATCAGAATCAAGAAATCAACAGTGCTGTGGTATAAAACTCCATTGTAATAGCTTTTGGAAGACTTTCTCTCATATCTTTATTGATTATTTTAAAATAAGTTTAAAAGGTTTCCAGGTTTGCCATTCTTTCTGTTCTGGTCCAGGAAAACATGTTGAAATTGTTGTCTGTGTTACAAATGCAACAGAGATTAGACTAAAAAAACAGTGGAGATTTTAAAGAATGCACCTCATTCTGTTACCTTTAGAGGACAGCAGTGACTGTTCAACAGATCTGTGATCTCTACAGCCTCAGGTTGCTCTTTAACCGAGACTGTTTGGGTCGACTTTTGTGCAGTCTCGATCTGCAAGCCATTCAGCTGAACACTGTTAGTTAGTGTGTTGATGTCTGTTTTTTCTTTCTCACGCTTGAGCACACACTCAGGTGGACACTGCAGCGAATTCTCAGACATGGCAACGTTTAAAGCCTCTTCTAGAGATTTCACTTCCTGTAATGTGGTGTTGTCTTTATTTACACTCATTAGTACAGTGGACAGGTTTTGAGGAGTTGATGAGTTTGCTTCATTGGCTATCAGATCACTTCCTGATTGTGAAGGTTTCGAGTTCTCCACATGAAACCATGCGATATTTGCAGAAATGGGGCTGATATTTTTCACAATCGTGTTTGGATTTAGCAAATCTGCTGATTTTTCTGGCTCATTAAACAAGTTTCCTTTGAGATTTAGCTGTTTAGATGTCTGAAGTCCTGACTGAGCTGGATTCAAGTTCAGGGGTTGGACAGAGGGATCAGAAAGCTTCACTTCCTGTTTGTTTCCGTCACTTCCACTAGGGGGCGCACTGAGACGTGAGTCAACTCTTTGGATATAAGAGGTAACAGGCTCAGGAGAAGGATTGAGAGTCTGCACTGACTGATCCCCAACTAAGCCGCCATCTTTATGTAATCTTGTAGAAGGAATGTCGGATACCACCTTTTCAAACGTAGGAATCACCTGCACTGGGGTTTCATCTGGCCACGTGGAGCTAGAACCAGGTTCTGCTTGGCTTGTACCAGTTCCAGATGGTTCACATGGTGAGGTGTGAGCCATGATAACCTGCGATGGCACAACAAGTGACCCTTTATATGAACGTGAGATGGGTCTACTGGACGACTGCAGAAGCTGAGGACTGTCTCTACGCTGGTAAGGGTGATAAGACCATGACCGCTTTGATCCAGACCAGTCAGAGTATTTGTTCTCTTGTGAAGACGACAACGAGAGACGAGCACGGATGGATGATTTTGGAGAAAAAGCCAGGCCTTTAGGATTGCCTTTATTACATTTCGTCGAGCCGATCTGCGGCAGAGCGACAGACGGAGTTGAATCCTGACCTGTAGTAGACGGAGGAGAGATTTTCTGGAAGTTTGGTGTGAGGATTTGATTGGGAACGTTCCCAATTTCAGAGCAAGCGAATGGAACTTCTCTGGCCTCGATGCACCCTGGGAAAAAATGTAACCAACACATACAGGAAGGTCTATAAGCTCTAAAAAAAAAAAAACCTAGCCCAATACAGTGAAGTGATGTTATGATTCAAGAATTCACCTAATAATTATCTGCTTTTTTTTTATGACAAATATATACCAAATTTAAACTCTAACCATCCATGAAGTGAAAATATGTCATAATATTTCACAAAGCCATGAGCAGACATAAACAAATTCTAACAGAACGAAAATCTTTTCACATATTTTAAACTTTTTCCTTTGCACCGACCAACAGATCATGTGATAGTAGCACAGACGTAAAAACAGGTATAAAGCAATTTCAAAGCATGCTGTGTCATCTAAATTGAAATGCCTTTTATATAAACAGAGTGAATTTGCTCTTATTGTGTTAGACGGATTTATATATTTAATATACTGTGCATGCTTTTTATGTCTGTGCTTCTGTTTTGCATGTTTCAGTTAGTGTTTTGAATGATGTTCTTTTTGCATGTTTATAATATAATTTAAAAAATTGGTAATTTCAATTGTATATGTTGTTTTTAGGGTGACTCTGTAACATTCTGTCCAGGGACTACAGATGAAAAATAGCCTTTGGCTAATACTGGTGCATTTACAGTAATGTTTATTAATGTGCACTGTCCCTGTTAAATAAACCAATAAACCAATAAATAAAAAAGCTTTAAAACCAGAAACAGGAAATATCTTTATAAGCTAAAACCAAGCAGCTTTTAACTCAAAGCCTTCATTCTAGCAAAGTATGAGGATGTCTGTTGATATCGATACTGAAGTGAGTAACGTACTTGGTATTAATCAATCAGGGATGTCACAGAACATGTTATTAGCTCTATTTCTGTTGCTCTTAGGCTACTAAAAATTGTAAAAATTGTAAGTAATTAGATTTTTTATGTTCAACTGAACACAGAAGTCTTACCAAAGGCTTTGAGAACTTTCTTTACATTGAGCTCATTGCTGTGGAAGTACAGCTCCATCATGGTGGTCATGGGAAATGCTGTTTGCTCCAACAGGTACTGAAGCTGATGGTGAATCTGAGTGGAAGCATATTTATCACTCGTTTGTCATTCAGGATCACATTACTAAATGATTTCTTTGCCTGCTATAATTTTGTCTTGAAAAAGCATGAGCCGTGTTTTTTATCCACCTGTTTCTTGCAGGACAGAAGGACAGTGTGGTCCTGCGAGTCCAGAACTTTCTCTGTGAAGGTCAGCACATGGTCCTGCTTCCCCTTCAGTCTCTGGAGTATCGTCTGTCTCTCTTCGATCTTCTCTTTCTCGCTCCTGCACACGTCCTGCATCAAAGCCAAAATGACTTAAAATAAAATAGAGTTTAAGATTATTTAAAAAATCACAAGGAACCTATTGGTGTAAACATCAGCATCTGGATCTCATCTCATCTGGATACTTTTATACCTTGGATCCTGTGTTGTGTGTGAATAACTGTGTCTGAGAATAGAAACAGTTATTAAAAGGTACCTGAGACAGCAAATGATCCAGACGGCATGCTGGAATGTGAATCTGCATTATGATTAAAAATGTGTGTGTGTGTGTGTGTGTGTGTTATACCTCTATCTCTTTGAGGAGTTTGCTTGCTTTCTTGAGTACCATGTTGCAGAGTCTGCCTACAGTATTCTTCACGTCCAGACGCAATCGAGCTTGCAGCTCCTCCAAGTCAGACAGTCTGAGAGAGAGGAGAAAGAAAAGACTTTATTACTTTAGTTTGTGGGAATTCTCAGGATGCTGCAACACGCAAATTGCATGTGTGCTTATACGCCGGGAAACGTGACATATTGAGAGAGATATTGTCCCCCATATGCTACAGAACACAGACATCTCATAAATCATCACCTCCAGATGTAGCACATCCCTTTAAATCTGCTATGAAACCTTTAAATAGTCATCTCATATTTAAGGAGGTGAAAATGTATAGTATACATTTTTTATCTAGTAATTATTTAAATTTCCTAATATTACTACTAGGCTTGTTTTTTGGTATAAGGATGAATTTTTGCCATCCACATCAGCTTATGTGCTGTTAACACGCCATGCTTTGTAAGAAATAAAACACCTCACAGGGGTGTGCTGTTATAGGAAAATAATCAACAATGCGGTAGTGTGATGCGACCTGATGCAAAGCAGAGTTCCTATTACCACCCCAAAGTTGATTATTTTTCCATAACAGCATGTCCTGAAGTGTTTTATTCCTTTTCCACCACAGCAATTTACATTTTTTTATTTATGAAAGAATGACATCATACTTTTTATCCGTTTATAATTACATTTAATGTTGTAGAACGTTCAGGAAACAAGTTCTCACTTACATTATAGCAGCTATAAACAGTCGTTCCATCACCAGCCTGTCTTTTTTTTCTCTCTTGAAGTTAATAAGGTGAAAAAAACGGACAAACTTCAAAGCCCTCCATCTTGAAGACTTTTCGGTGTCGTTTAACCTTAAGTTACAGCTTTACCTTCCAAAAATGTTAAATAAACCTCTCCTTAGAAAAAAACTTCACCACATCAGCAATTACACACGTATTTTAATCTGTTCATGTGGACCGTCCCTGTGTACATTGTTACTATAGAAACGATAGCGTATTAGAATGAGCGCATTAATATAAGCCTTGAGCTGCTGTTGGAGAAAATTAACTAATAGTGCTGTGGTTTAAAATACTTAAAATGCAGTTAACAAAAATGAAGATTTTCATAGCCACTGACCTTCCCTGCAGGTTATTTAGACTCTTCTGGACACTCGGGCTTTTCTGCTGCACCTTCTGGACCATCTGGCGGATTTGCTTCCTCTGCTTACCCACCGCCTCGTGACTCAGCTGCAGTCTGAAGGAGACAAAGTCAGGTTTAGCAGCAAACTTGAAATCCTATCTGGAATGCACTTTACCAGGCTCACCTACAGACTGATGACAAACACTACAATAAATCGTACAGTGTCCTTTCTGACATCCTCAAAATGTCTACCTGCTATTATAGAGATGTTTACAGTCTGTCTGTCTGTTCTGTTAAAAACATGTATAGGACCTGTAACTTTCACAAATTTACCTTAAAGTTCAGAGTAATGTTATCCAACATCTCTAACAGTAATGGATAATCATCATCCATCAATATATATATTAATAATAATAATAATAATAATAATAATAATATACACCCTACACAAGCACAATGACAAAAATAAACCACTATACGTATGTAATAAAAGGTTCCTACAGGTGATTAGGATGAAGCAGTGGACATTTTCTGCAGGTCAGTTGGTCACACATCAGACAGAAACTGCTGAGCACTTCCTGCTTATGGATCAGACACATGACCGGCCTCGGACACTCTATAGACAAATACACACACAGTAACATTTATTATAATGCATTACGCCACTGCACTTTCGAATTCTTGATTCTGATTGGTCGGAAGATGTTGATTCATTTTCTATAACAGCAGCCCACAGGTTTATATTAATGCGCTCGTATTCGCCTTGTATGGTGGATACACGCATAATCTAAGCTTGATAAATATACAGATTTCAAAAGCATAGCGTTATTTAAACAAAACCATATAATCATATAACCACTGATATGGTGAAGTATTCTGTAAGGAGATGTTTATTTAGGATTTATGGAAGGCGTCACCGGGGTCAGCAGTTTCTAACGGTCAGAGGTAAAGTTATACGATTTCAGACATAATACAGAACATAACAAGCTGCGTGTTTTTTCTTGTTAACTTCAAGAGAGTGTAAAACAGAGTCTGGTGAGAGCACGACCATTTATAGCTGCTATAACACAAGTGATTAGAGGAACTAACATGTTTCGCAGATGTTCCACAATAATAAATGTAGCTTTATTTGGATAAAAATTATGATGTGTCATTCTTTAATAACAAAAAAATATATAATTGTTGGAAAATTACTGTGGTATAAAAGAAATAAAACACTTTAGGACATGCTGTTATGGGAAAATAATCTACTTCAGGGTGGTAACGGTAAATCCGCTTCACACAACCCCATCACTGATTACTTTTCATTAAAAGGAAACCTGTTTTTTCCTTACATATTTATATTAAATGTGTATAAATGTTTCTTAAACAATCTTAAAGATATCGCAAAGATAATACACTGAACTCCATAGAGAATAATACTAGTGAAAACACGAACAGTATCAGCATGTATGAGTGTGTTATGGTGGAGTGTGTGAGCTGACCTGGAGTTACAGTGTGGACATAATGCCCACGTGTGTCTTCAGCTCTCTTATGAGCTGCCACACACATGGCGCACAAATTCTCCTGACACACAACACACCAACCGGACATGGATGGGTCATCACAGCTACTGCACTGTGTGTGAGAGAGACAGAGAGAGAGAGAGAGAGAGAGAGAGAGAGAGAGAGAGAGAGAGAGAGAGAGAGAATGTGAGTAAGAAAGACAGAGAGTGAGAGAGAGAAAGACAGAGAGAGAGGAAAATGTGAGTGAGTAAGACCGAGAATGAGAAAGACAGAGTGAGAGAGAGAGAGAGAGTGTGAGTGAGAAAGACAGAGAGTGAGAAAGATAGAGAATGAGAGTGAGAAAGATAGAGAATGAGAAAGACAATGAGTCAGAGAGTGAGTGTGTGTGTGAGTAAGAAAGACAGAGAGAGAGAGGAAAATGCAAGTGAGAAAGAGAGAATGAGAAAGACAGAGTGAGAGAGAGAGAGAGAGAGAGAGAGAGAGAGAGTGTGAGTGAGAAAGACAGAGAGTGAGAAAGATAGAGAATGATTATATACATATATATATATATATATATATATATATATATATATATATATATATATATATATAGAGAGAGAGAGAGAGAGAGAGAGAGAGAGCGAGAAAGAAAGAGAATGAGAAAGACATTTAACTGATGGCAAACAGAACTACTTATGCAAGGCCCTGTTCAAGGCTCCCACTCACCTTATTACTTTCACAGAGATTTACGTGGTGTTTAGCCAACAAAAGGTTACTGATGACCTCATTTGGTTCATATTTCTCCTGACAAATAGGACATTCTGCAAAAGCATGAACAGATATTTTAAAAGCTGCTTATAGTTTAATGCACAGATGCATGGTGTAAGAACATGTGCATGATTACTGAGCCTGTAATGAGAAATGCAGCACGTGTACACCATATACATTCATCTTTAATCCAGCAAGCAGATCAGTGACGTACCTGCAATTTTCTCCGACACAGCGAAGCAGCGGATGCACAGAGTGTGCAGGCAGGGTAACAGCTGGAGACCTGTTTCAGGACTAACCATCAAACTGCATGAAGCGCAGCAGGAGAAATCCTGTGAGTCCATCTGATGAGGTGAAATTGCTTCATTCATCCCTCTATCCGCTCTGCAAAGCACATAACAAGGGAGGCTTCATTCACCAGGGTGGATTGTGGTTTCTTGGTAACATGACATGCATGAGGTGCATTTTTTTGTCTTATTAACTTCGAGAAAGAGAAAAAAGAGAAGCTATTGAGGGAAGGACTGTTTATAGCTGCTAAAACGTAAATGATAACAGGAACTAACTTTTCTTGTGGACATTCCACAAAAATCAAATGTAACTATAAATGGATAGAAAGTACGACATGCTGTTTGTGAATAAAATAAAATTTGTGACTACTGGCAAATGACTGTGGTGTAAGAAAAGAATAAAAGTATTCCCGTTTCACGCCCAGTGTTCCCGAGATAAGCTTCAGCTCCACCATGACCAGGTGGATTTACTTAAGATGAGTGAATGAATGAATGGATGAATGAATGAATGAATGAATGAATGAACATTCTGACTTTATCCTTTCCATGTATAAAATGCTGTGATGTAAGAAAACATCTCCATAACTAAAGACATACTGTATGTTTAACTGAAAAGATCATAAATAACACTTTCTGCTCAACTGTAGCAAATCTAGGATCTTTTACTGGTGAATGAACTTGTACAGATAACAGACTAACCTTTTTTTTAAAACAAAACTCTGCATGTGGGATGAAAATAAAAACATAATGAGCTGAAGATGAGGAATGTGGCTGCACAAATCTTCCTCTGCCAGGAATCACTACTCACTGACATGCATTAGTCTGCATTAATACATTTAACTAGATAACTAACTCATCATGGTTTGGGGTTTCATTAGAAAAAAATGCTATTTTCCGACATGCATTTTAGATGGAAAGTTAATATGACGTAACAATGATAAATCTGGGATTTTTCCCACTTTTTTTTTTGGAATAATATTAAGAAACTTACAGATGTCAGACTCAGGCAATAAGACCCCAGTAAAGCATGGCATTAGGCAGGTTGTCTGGACAGCCAATCACAGGCCTTGTTAAGCCTCACGTGACCCTCCTCACACAGGAAAAAAAAAAAAGAAAAAAAAAGAAAAAGTTATTCCTTCTTCTTCTAAGATTTATTGGCTGTTGGCCAACCAGCTTTGGTGCATTACCGCCACCAACTGGATAGGAGTGTGGAGCACTGAAAGGAGGTTAAAAAAAATGTATATTTCAAACTTAAATCCTGTTATACAAGTCTGTTCCATCCATCCATCCATTTTCTGCACTGCTTATCCTACTCCAGAGCCTGGAGCCTATCCCAGAGGACTCGGGGCCCAAGGCAGGGGACACCCTGTGGACACCCTGGACAATTTGGAATTTCAATCTGGAAATGCCAATCAGCTTACAACGCATGTCTTTCTTTTGCAAATAAGGGATTTATGGAATTAATTCTGCAAAAATTTGCATACATAATATAACCAATTATATATATAACTCTTTTGATGTTGTAAGAATGAAATGTTTATCTCATGGTATGTCAATCTCAAGTATAAAAGACAAAAATTTGTTGGAAAATCATTTCTTTATTATTCATTCATCATCATCATTCATTCCTCTTCACCTTTACTCTGGGTTCTCTGGTTTCCTCCCACCTCCCAAAAACATGTCACTAAGTGGAATGGTGACTCTAAAGGTGTGTGTGAATGTGTGTGAATGTGTGTGTCCGTGGTGCCCTGCGATGGACCAGAGATCCATCCAGGGTGAATTCTCCTGTCTCATGCCCAGTGTTGCAGAGATGGACTCCGGATCCACCGTGACCCTGACCAGGAGAAAGATCTTACTGAAGATGAATATATAAATAGGCATAAATCCTTCTTTAAATAGGTATTTGCTTAACTGCAGAAATTTTTTAAAATAATTATCTGTAATATTTATTTATACAATAATACTTGTATAAAATAAGAAAACTGGATTTTACAATTAATCTACAAATGAAATACAGAAAATTTCCAAATGAAATGCGGTTGTATTCTATGACACTAATAAAAATTGAAACCTAAAGCAAAATCGGCAGAAAAAAAGAGTTTGAAAAGCTCCTAATGTGTGTGAGTTTGGTGTGTAAAGATAAATTACATCTGAATGTTATTTCTTTGGTGAAATGAGAACTGAACAAAAGTGAAAACTTTGCTCATAAAGAATGAATCAAAACTTTTCTTTGTAAAAAAATGTTTATTTATGAATGAAACCAAGTGCTTGAAGAGGGAAATTAAATAATTTCTTTAATCCAAAGTCATCAGCCACACACATTTGATCTGACAGAAATTTTTGAGGTGAATCTATGATCTATAATTACACCTTGACTTTAGGTCAAATTACAAAAATAAGTTAAAAAAAAACAAACTTGTGTGCAATTAGTAACCTTATATCACTTGAATAAACTAATCAAGAGATCTGGGCTTTGAAACATCTTAAAATACTGCGTTATGAGTATTCTTCTGTCATATTGACAAAAAATAACACCTTGTTCCAATTTAACAAGTTCAAGCTACATATTTTTCACTTGTTTTTTTTTTTTTTGCTGAAGCCACAGCTATGCTACATAAACTATCAGTTTACTGTTAACGTAACACTGTCAATTTTTTAGGTCATCATCAGTAAACAATATTTGTGAACTAGTTGCTAGCTTAGATGTTATATACTATGAAGTATTACATAAATTAAGGAGCCAAATATATATGAGATAATAATAATATTAGACTGAGAGGTTATTATTATTGCAATAGCTAAGCATTGTGTTTTCATCCTAGATAACTAGCTAGCTGGCGACAGGTTTCTCAGAGGTGCAAGAGGAGCCGCATTTAAAACGCGACACAGCCTTTACATTTTGTAAAATAAAAACGGTGCATTAACTCAGCACACACAATGAAGGGACGTACGCTCACTGCCCACTTTATTAGGAACACCTATAAACCTGTTCATTATGCAATTACTGAAGGTTTAAAAAAACGTCACCTAGTCTTTTTCCAGTTCCAGTTTGAGTGATCCTGTGCCCGCTGTAGCCTCGGATTCCTGTTCTTATCTGACACGAGTGGAACCTGATGTGGTCTTCTGCTGTTGTAGCTCATCCGCCTCAAGGTTCAATGCGTTGTGTGTTTGGAGATGCTTTTCTGTGCACCACGGTTGTAAAGAGTGCTTATTTGAGTTACTGTAGCCTTCCTGTCAGCTTGAACCAGTCTGGCCATTCTGCTCTGACCTCTCTCATCAACGAGGTGTTTCCTCCGGGAGAACTGCCGCTCACTGGAGGTGAACATTAAGCTGTGTATCTGCATGATTTTATGCGCTGCTGATTAGATAATTGCAATGAGCAGGTGGACAAGTGACCCTAATAAAGTACACAGTAAGTGTATGTAGTGATTATTTCTCCATGGGGACTGAGTAAGTTATAGTACAGGAAGTATTGTAAGTTAATCAGTTGGTATGGTTAGACCAAAAAAAAAAAAACTAGCATTATTAACTAATCAATAAATTCACTGCTGAGCTGCAGCTGAAAACCTTCCAGATGTTCCTTCAGTCTCTGTGTCACGTCTCCACCCACCAGCGTGGCTCTGACATTTGTCTGCTGCTCATTTTGATTATCTCTCAGTCCACTATGACTCAACTCCATGTCGTCACTCTGAATGTTTAGCCCGTCTCCTGGTTCGCTAACCACGTGCTGGAAGGTTTCTTCTGCCACCAGTATCGACTGGGTTTTCTGAATCGAGCCTTCTACACCACTCCCGCTCTTCTCTTTGGTTGAAGATGACACAGGAACCAAAAACACATGACACATCCCACCTCCTCCGTCCTCGCTCTGGGTCACGCTAATGTCCGTGGTTGATGCATCTGGATGGAGAAGGCCCAGATCGGGTTGCAGGAGGTGGAGCTGTTGTAGCTGAGGTGAAGAAGTGACTTCCTGGAACGTTGCTGTGGACTGCGTAGGTCCAGAAAGTGCATGCATCTGCAGGAGCATTTCAGGCTCAGAGTGAAGAAGGGTAAGCTGGTCAGGACTGATGGTCTGACGCACAGGAGGTTTTGATTGGCCCTTTGATTCATCCGTGTTCCGCATTGTATCTCTGAACACGTTGTTCCTTCCTCTTCCTCTTCTGCTTTGGAGCGCTGTGCTTCTGTGAGATCCCACTTGATCCCTGCCTTCTTTGGTTTCCTCGTCCTCTCTTCCTCGTCCACAATAAAAACAGCACCCTTCCTCGTCTTCCACGCCATCCCTCAGCTTAGCAGCTCGTTCTTTCCTCCAACTTTCTTCTGTAAGAAGCTCCATTTCTTCACCTGTGCCCTCCATCTCATTCTCTTCCATCCCTTCCAGACCCCTGTCCTGTCCTGATCTGGCCAGCTTCCCAGTCTGACGACCATGACTCGACCTACTTTGGCTTTCGTGACTCTCCTTCCTTCGATCTTGGATTTGAGATAAAGTCTGCTTGAGTCTGCTCTCTTGGAGGCGCAGCAGGGTGAGTCGGAGACGGTTTTCCCGGCGACGGGCAGCCCTGAGCAAACGCAGTGCCTTTTCCAGATTGTCTGTGGCTTTCTCATAGCGTTTCCGCCACTCCAGCGGGCAGAGCTGAGCGTAGCTGTGCTCTTTGGCAAGGTAAAAGCCGGGAGGTGGAGGGAGGCGCCTCATGTAGCGGGACGGAGAAGGTGGAGTAGACGGGATTTCTGTGGGTTGATCAGGTGCAGATTCTTGTAAGGGTAAAGATAATGGAGGAGTCTTTTCATTTTTATGTTCTTCTTTGGCTATCTTGATGCTCTCAGCTTCTTCATCTCCCACAATGTGTAACAGAGCTACTTTAATCTGGGCCTCCTTATTGTCTGAGCTCTCTTTATCAGTTCTGGTCGTGGTGCTGAAGATAAATTCATATCAAACAAACATATTCAGACAAAACAATTCTGTTAGAGATAATGTTTCTTATATATACAGTATACCATCAGCAACAGGAACTAAATTATAGAACTGATCCATTGCTACACATACGCACAGTCATACGTAAAGATTTCCATTAAAGATTAGCAACTCAACAGGTGATCAACGAGCTGATGCGGGAAAAATACATTTAAAAAGCCAATGATTAAATATAATAATGAGTCATTGAGATGTTTCACTGAGATATGATGCAACATGATTCAATATTGTGCAAACATTTTGATTCATATTTAAAAAATATTTTGGGTTGTGGGAGAACACGCCTCCTTCACTGAGACTGACAGACACAGAGGCCACACCTCCTTCACTGAGACCAACAGGTACAGAGGCCACACCTCCTTCATTGGGTCTGACACAGAGGCCACGCCTTCTTTAAGTGATTGTTAATTTTATTGTCTATTTCTGGAAAGTTGCCTTTGGCTTCACAATAACTATGCCAAAACACAGGCCACTTACATACATCCACACCCAGAAACATGATTCAGTAGTCCTAACACAGAACATGAGACAACAAATAAAGAAGCTTCAATCTCTTGTTATAAATTGCAGTGAGCAATTAGGTAGAAATAAATACATTGTTTAAAAATCTGAAGTGGAACTGAAGGGCCACGCCTCCTTCACTGGTACTGACACACAGAGGCCACGCCTCCTTCACTGGGGTTGAAACAGAGACCACGCCTCCTTCACTGGGGCTGACACAGAGGCCATGCCTCCTTCACTGGGGTTGAAACAGAGGCCATGCCTCCTTCACTGGGGCTGACACAGAGGCCACGCCTCCTTCACTGGGGTTGAAACAGAGGCCATGCCTCCTTCACTGGGGCTGACACAGAGGCCATGCCTCCTTCACTGGGGCTGACACAGAGGCTATACCCACTTCACTGGTACTGACACACAGAGGCCACTCCTCCTTCACTGGGGCCACGCCTTGTGCTAAACAGTTTATCTGTGTGTGCGGGAGGTGAGACATACCTCAACTGTCTGTCCTCATTCTGTGCTTTGCCTCTTCCTCTAGAGGATTTGAATTTTTGCCCAGAAGGGATTTCAACCAGCATGGGCACGGCATCATCTTTCAGTCTGCGATATCCACTGTAGGGAAAAAAGTCAGAGAAAACAATATCAACACCTTCATGCTGAGTACTTTGACTTCATAAGTTCAGCCGCAGTAACCTTTTCAGGAGCCTCAGGTGCGTTTCTTCAAGAGGAAGTAGGATCGAATTTAGTTCCTAATCACCTTTTAGATCTTGCTCTGGCGAAGCTACTGCACATCGTGACACTCTTATTAGCACATCACTCAAAACCGACCTGCATTTATAAAGCAACATTAATGTTAACATCATATTTGAGAAACAAAGCAGCACAGTCTCATCCTCCTCACTGATTGATGTAGATTTATCATGCGCTGAAATGATGTGGTTTTAGTCTCTTGTTATTTTCCGTAGTGGCAACAGTCCGAGTTGCTGAGTGTGATGGAAACACTGCACAGGAACTGGGTGGTTCTAGTTCAGGAGATGACCTACCTAAAACTAAACGAGACCTTTGGAACTTTGGTGAAGATGTGTCCTATTTATGATGTTCACTTTTAGATGAAAATCAACCGCATGGAAATGACTCGCTCACTCTCACACTCCCCTCTCTCTCTCTCTCTCTCTCTCTCTCTCTCTCTCTCACTCACTCACTGAGCAAACTGATCCTCGCATGAATATTTGGCACCTTTTTATTTCAGCTATTAAAAGCAAAACAACCATCATGTTTGAAAGGTGTAAACATCTACAAATAATTCATTCAGCCTCTTCAGAATTAAACCTAAATCCCAGAAGTCAGCTCTGTTTCTGGTTTGGATTCTGCTTCACTTGTAAGTGATGTCTGATAAAACTTTCTGCTAAATAAATGAATGTATTCAACTCCTACAAGGCCTTGTGTCGGTGAAATGCCAGCTGAAATACACACCTGACTCCAGAGAGTTCGAAGCTGTCAGGGGTGAAATGTTTGGAGCAAAAATAGATGTAGTCGCTCTGAGGCTCCCAAAGCCCTTTTCCTCCAGGACCTTTGCGCCGAGCATTGACAATCCAGGTAGTACGGCGAGGGTTTCCCTTCTTTGGCAACCTAAACATCATCAAAAACAAATGAAAAGAAAAAAACAATTGTTGAAACACGTTGGATTATGAATCAACTGTTCGACTTTAAAGGGAAACTGCACCCTGAAGCACATTAAATATGTTTACGTTGAAATATTTCCGATGTGTTCAGTGAGAAGTTAGCAGTTGTGTGCTGCTCTGATGTCACATGGAGACGTTCTTATTGCTAACTCAGGCACAGTGGTGTTTAACAGGAGAAATCTTTTTTTTTTTTAACTCATCATCTCAAACAAGGGATAACAATCAGTTTTTGCTATTAGCTCGTAAACACTCACCATTTTCCAGTGATGTTTAATGTCATATTAATGAGAAATCCAAAGTAGAAGTAGTGGAGACGTTGGTGAAAATGCTGGACTCAAAGTCCCACAATGCAATGCACTTGTATGATGAAGTTGTGATGAATTACGGCTCAGTTAGTTGGCGATCTACGAGAAGATGAGCATGATGCAACTGACGGTGGTATTAGCATGAAAGTTAAAGGTTTGGAAGCTGATCTGTTTGAGCAGCGCGTACGGATGAAGAGGTGAGAGAGCTGGACAGACTGAAGGACTAAAGCGCCGCTGCATCGCTCTCTTTAGGTAGAGATGAAGCGAGGGCTAAATCGCACTGCACCTCTATAAGCTCTATAACCAAACTGAAAATAGACCAACATTTCGATGAAAGAAGATTCTATGACAAAAAAAAAATCAACTCGGTTCACATGATCACACTTTAATTACAAAAGATCAATATGCACTGGAGTTTTCAGGATTGATTTCTCCTTACAGGAACTAGCACGAATTCCATATCGATTCAGAAATATCGTATAAGTAAAGTAACAGCTCTCACTCACCTGTGAAAGGTGACTCCAGCTAACCGAGCCTCTTTGTTGTCACGTGACTTGCAGCCAGTGGCAGAGCAATGTCTGGGCATCTAGAGAGAACACGCTATGTCTAAATCTAGTTTAACACAACAAATACTGAATACTGACAGTTTTAGTCACAGTTAAGACACAATAGACAGACATATCAAAAAAAAATATAAACATTCATTAATTTGGTATATTCTTTTACACCATTACTGGTATGCTTGTGTTATGGGTGTAACAATCTGATGATTTGGATCAATGCATCAATGCAGTTTTTTTTTTCAAAGGAATGAAATGAATTGATGCAACCATCATAAATCAACTATTCTTGATTGCAGTTGATTATAAATCGATTATTATTGGAAAAGGACAAAAATGATTCGTTTTTTTTTAAACCGATGTATAAATAATTTAATAGGTTAGCAAGATGATTTGCCTGTAACTGATAGTTTTAAAATAGTCCTTTATGATTTGTGAGTGGTAGGCCACGTATCGATCTGAGGCTACCAAGTCATATCGTATCGTAGCAGATTCAGTGGTATCGTCAAATATCGAATCGTTTCCCTAAGAATCGAAATTGTATAGTACCATGTGGAAGCCTGATAAATATATTTTGATATGATATTTTAAAATATCGTTTTTAAAATCTCTGGCACATGTATGTGTGTGTATGTGTGTGTGTGTGTTTTAAAATTGGCATAAAACCTGATATTTGGCACTTCGCCCTTAAATATCAAATAATTTTTTTTTTTTATCTCTACGCATGCGTAGTAACACATGTTGCGCACTAATTGCGCAATTCTTGCGCATTGTTGATGCACAACAAGGCAGTGTGTAATATTTTCCTCCACGTTTTCCACCAGTTTTTAATCGGTCCCTGGTGTAGGGTGGTAATATGTATTTGCTCATTTCCATGTCACAATGTTTGATACGATCTGTAGCTCTAAATGCTTTCCAAAATAGCTGTGATTATTGTGAAACATAGTGTGATTCGCTGTATATAATCGTGCTAGCTACGCTGCACCAGTGTTGTGCATCTGTGTACACACTTTCATTTTTTTTCACTTTCATTTTTTTCTTTGCTTTAATGTCCCGCTACTGAAATGTGAGTCTGTGAACCGCAACTGAAATACAAGACTCGCCATTTTGTCTGTAGAAACATATAAAGACTTACCTTTCGACCTCACGAAGATGGCTGTCTTCTTCTTCCTAATACAACCCCTATGCACGCCAGCCAATCACAGTACGAGCTGGGTGTGACGTCACGGGCTGTGTCGCTTTCCCACGCCCCCAGTAGTTATTCGGATTTGTACAACTGTTGAATTCTGGATTCTGATTGGTCAGAAGGTGTTGATTAATTTTCTATAACAGCAGCTCTGACAATAGTGCAGCTGCAAATCACAGGTTTATATTAATGCACTAATATGTTATTGTTTCTATAGTAACAACTTATTTACAGAGCATGGCAGACGCTCCACGTAATCAAAGAATAATATAATAAATGGATTTATTAACCAAGAAAACATGTATGGTGAAGATATAATGAAACTTTCTGTATGGAGATGTTTATTTAACACTTTTGGAAGGAGTCTCCAGTGTCAGTAAGTATTCAGAACAGAGGAGTTTACGCTTTGTGGTTTCTCGGAAACATGAAAAACTGAGTTTTTATTTCTTATTAACTTCAAGAGAGTGGAAAAAGAGAGACTGAGGCGAATAAACGAGTGTTTATAGCTGCTATAGTGTAAGCGATAACAGGACCTAGCTTGTCTCGCAGACGTTCCACAACATTAAGTGTAACCGTAAATGGTTAAAAAGCATGATGTGTCGATTGTTAATAATAATAATAAAAAATTATAATCATTGGCAAATTGCTGTTATAAGAAAATAGTCCACGTTACTGTGGTAACAGTAACTTCGCTTCATAACACCATCACCTTGTTGATTATTTTCCTATAACAGCAAGCCCCCAGATGTTTTATTCTTCACGTGTTTAACCTTTGTGCACGTGTAGTGTAGCGAGAAGTTATTTTCCTCGACCAGCAAGCTTCAGATTGGTGCCTCTGTTGGATGAACAGCTTCATTTTCTTTCTTGTTTTACATTTTTGCGCTGATTTATATGGTAATATTTCAGTAGAATTTAAAATACAATGAGGAACATGTTATCATCCCAATATTGAAGACAGAAACAAGAAGATAATGATGGTTTCACTTTAATTATAACAGATGTTTCAGGATGCAATTTGAGAATATGAGAGGCGAATTTCAAAATATAAATACGAGAACGTCAGGACAACACGTGTGAGATTTTTAGGGCACTGATATACACTAGTGGTCAAAAGTTTGGACTGGAATGAGTAAATATCTTGTATGGCTTTAAAGACATTTTGATAAAGATGGGTAGAATGTGTTGTGATGTCGATGCCCTGGGATCAATTTATTTTTGAATCAAAATGTTTTCGTGTAAAAGTAAATTGTTTCCCCAAACAACACGTTCTTGTTTCCTGGTTATTTGGGAACTTGAAGAAAAGTCTCTTGGGTGAAGCTCCCTCATGATGCCTTTAAAATATAAAATATTTTGGATTTATAACACTTTTCCTTGTTTGCGTCATAATTCCATATGTGTTATTTCATAGTGTTAATGTATTCATTATTATTCTAAAATAGTAAAAAAAAAAAAAAAAAGTCAAAACCCTTCTATGAGCAGGGGTGCACAAACTTTTGACTGGTAGTGTATTGTAAAAACAGGAAAGTGAGAAGACTTAACAGTGCTGTTACACAAACACACTTAACACGACATGATACATTACTAGTGTTACATGTAGAAAAGCATTCAGTATTAATGTACTGATTTCAGTTACAAATATTTTAGAAAACAATAGACAGTTTTTTTTATTTATTTATTTTTTACAAAACTCCAGTTTATGATGATTTAAAATGATTGTACAGTTTTACATTTGTGGTCCCTTTAGACAGAATCTACTTTTGGTAACAGTTGGATGAAATGGTTTGAATTTATGTTGCACAGGATCAACAAAAATCATCAGGCAGACTTTTCACTGGAATAACGCATGATTAGTGTTGAGAGAGAAAAAGCGACTGCTTAAATGAAGAGCAATTAAGAGAGAGAGAGAGAGTATGTTTTGTTGGCTAGAAAATGTGAAAATCATCCCTCCATCTTGAGCTAACTGAAGAGCGGCGCTCACAGTAGAAGGCAGGTGCATTTGGACACTTTCTCGTGGCTGAGCAGGCCGAATTGGGACGTAGCCAAGCTTTGGATCAAGGTCCAGAAGTGTTTGAAGGTTATTCCCTCTCCATCCTTCACCCCCATCTGCTTCAGCACCTCCCCGAACCCTGCGTCCGACCCTCCAGTCTGAAACAGGAAGACATAAAGTCATGACATGGTTTTACTACAAGGTTACACACTGTTAGACACAACACGTTTTCGTTTCTATAGTAACAACTTGCACGGGGACGTGTACGGTGGACTCTGCACATCAAAAAAAAAAAAAACTCAGATTATTGATATGAGTTTCTGTTTCCTGTAAGGAGAAGTTTAATGAACATTTATGGAAAGAGTCTCCAGTGTCAGCGCTGTGTAACAGTCAGAGATAAAGCTGTAACTTTAAGATTTCTGACACGGAAAAGTCTTAGGAATGTGGTGTTTTCCGGTTTCTTGGTCATTTGCATTATTGTCCTAGGCAAGAGAGAGAAAAAATAGAGAGGAAATAACTGTTTATGCGGCCGTTCCACAACATTACATGTAACTATAAACAGAGGAAAATTATGACTTGACTTTCTTTAATAAATAAAAAAAAAAAAACCTCATTGTTGGCAAGTTGCGGATCATAATTATGTATGTAAATACTAACAGCAGTCAGTTAGTATAACTTGTACTACACACACATACACACACACACACACACACACTCTGTCCACCACATGCTTTAAATTCAGTGGGTTCATTCCACACAACAGAAATGTTGCACCACTTTACATTTCAGATTTGCATGTGTCGGCTGTTCAGAGACTTTACACTCACAGGACACAATGTAATCAGATAGAATCATTCCGAACAGAAATCCGATATGAAATTTAATATAAAGACATGAATTAGAAGATTTCTCTCACTGTAATGTCTGCGTTTTATAAAAACTTCTTCATGTAACAGAACTTTCATTAAAAAAATCCTCAAAAAAGGGCCTGTTTTTTAGTTTCTTGTACATGGTTTATTTTCTTTCTTTTCTTTTCATTTCTTTGCTTTCTTGCTGTCTTGCTTTGTTTAGCTCTTTCTATCTTTCTTTCTTTCCCTTTGTTTACTTCCTTTCATTCTTGCTTTTTTTCCTTCCTTCTTTGTTTTCTTTCTTTCTTTCTTTCTTTCCCTTTGTTTGTTACTTCCTTTCATTCTTGCTTTTTTCCTTCCTTCTTTGTTTTCTTTCTTTCTTTCTTTTTCTTTCTTTCTTTACCTTTGTTTGTTACTTCCTTTCATTCTTGCTTTCTTCCTTCCTTCTTTGTTTTCTTTGTTTTCTTTCTTTCTTTCTTTCTGTCTTTCTTTCTGTTTTTGTTGTTTCCTTGTTTCTTTTTGTTCCTTTCTTTCCTTCTTGCTTTCTTTACTTTTGTTTGTTTTTTGCTGTTCCTTTGTTTCTTTTTGTTCCTTTATTTCATTCTTTCCTTCTTCACTGTTTTGTTTGTTTCTTTGTTTGTTTCTTCATTCTGTATCTTTTCCTCAGTTGCTCTGGGTTAATTTTTTTTTTTTTTACTAAAATTTTAGATCAGTTGTTATTTCTGTAAATTCTACAAACTTTAGAAGCCTAAGTGAACATGTATAGCCACACAGAATGAAATTACACTACATCCAACTAACTTTGTTAAAATAAACATGAATTTTTTTTCCTCCAAGAGATGACAGACAGACAGTAAGATTTTTATTAACATACAAAAGTGGTTTGATTAAATATCTGAAACAATAGTGCAGCTGTTACTTCAGTTGTTTTTGCATTTTGCATTATAGATCTGGAGTTTAATAGCAGCCCCGATTATATGCATTATTATATAGACATGATTATATACTGATTCTCACATTTCGATTTTCCTAAAGGCTCGATTCTCTGAATTGGGTGTGCCAATTAAGAGTTAATAATGAAATCATTAAAAACTAGTTAACGTAAAAGAAGGTTAAAATAATAGTAAACAGTAAAAGTATGTCACGTAATACATTAAAGTAAGAGTGTGTCAAAGCAAACTAATGAACACTGTGGAAAACATCTTTTTATTAAAGCTAAATGTCAATGAATGTGTTTTATTGGTTGACAAAAATCTCATGCTTGCTTCTTGACTTTGTCTCTGCAGTGCGTCTCCTGATATTAAGCCTGTTTTTCTGTACGGTTTCCTGTTTCCTGCCACTGACTATTAACACTCAGTAGTCATATTAACACTGGTGTACGAAATTGTTGTCTTATTCTGTTGTTTTATAAACCTGTTGCAAAACTGTACTTTTATTTCAAGCTGTCATCAATTATCATTCAACTTGCTTTTTTTTCCCCTTTTTTTCCTTTCCAGAAATTCCACGTTAGGCCCGAGGCGGCCTGCCACAACATGAACCCGAAATGACAGGCTCTGACTAAAGCACTTTCTCCTCCTAAAGCAGCCTGAACTAATTCCTCTCTCGGTTCGAGCCGTCTCCAGCGCCACTCTCTGACAAAGCTTTAACTCACCCGAACCGAAAAAATATCCTCATAACAAAATGACAGCCAGGCTGGGGTGGTTTAGAGTTTCCTAACAGGGATCTGCGGCCACACCCTGCGAGTGTGTGGCAAGAATCTGGGCGTGTTCTTTACCTTGACGAGGTTGGGCAGCTGCGAGGAAAGGAGGCTCTTGAATTCATCTGCCTTGAGCGTGGAGCCTTTATCAGCCGAAGCAGCGTGGAAGTTTGTGACCAGAGTGTTGATGGCCTTCTCCAGGTCTGAAAACTGAATGAGAGAGAGAGAGAATTTAGCTTCGATGCTGTCATGAAGAAAGCCACAATCTCAAAAAAAAAAAAAAAACAGTAGTTGTTTAATAGAAGAGGAGGAAACATTTCAACTGAGGAAACACAAAGCCACACACATATTATTCTTACTTATCCTCATAGATTAAATACAATCTTAAAACAGTTGACATTCAAAGTCTGGCGCATCATCTACACGGCCATACCTGTAATACCTGCAAGTCGAGCCGTGACAGCCCTGCCCCCTATACACTATTTACCCACGGACACACCCGAGCCTGAAAACATCGCATCCTGATCTCTCTAGGCCATGGAGGGAAACGACGGCAGTGTTTAAACTAGTCGAGCCTGGTCTCTGAGCCTCCCACACACCGAGGGGTCGAGTCAGTTTAAGACCCACTAAAGCTCACTGTAAGCACAAAACCAGCTCTTTAGGTAAATGGTTGCATTGTTGTGTCTAATGTCAAAGCCCTGGGTTCTAATTACTGACGTGAACACAGCTATTGGGTTTTCCATTCAGCGTGTGGTTTAGAAAAGCTGCAGCTCTGCCATTTGCACCATCATTGTATCCACACACAGGGCACAGAAGTTGCTGTGAGATGCTTATTTTCAGCTCGTGTTAAACCTGGTGTGTTAGCACAAAAAAAAAATAATCAAAGGTAAAACAGGCTAAACTGGATGTTTAATCATTTATACTTTGCTGCAAAAACAAAGAAGCCATATTGATCCATAATCTAATGATTACCACACAGCATTATGCTGGAATATACAACAATCCTACAATTCATCTCAACAAATTACAAACGAGGGCTTTAAAGTGAAAATTTTAATTTGTCTGGTATGAAAGGTTGAGATAGTTAAAGTTATAGCGATATTCGTAGGAAATCTAGAACATGGTCTCATATTTGTAACTAATTTTGTATGACTTGATTAAAGTTAAAGCTTGAGGTTAACAGTTGAAGATTAAAAAACGTCGCCTGGTCTTCTTCCAGTCTTGTCCAGTTTGAGCGAGTCTGTGCCCACTATAGCCTCAGATTCCTGTTCTTGGCTCGCAGGAGTGGAACCCGATGGAGTCTTCTGCTGTTGTAGCCTGTCTGCTTCAAGATCTGATGTTTTGTGCTGTTCTGAGATGCTTTTCTGCTCACCACGGTTGTAAAGAGTGATTATTTGAGTTACCGTAGTCTTCCTGTCAGCTTCAAACACTCTGGCGATTCTCCTCTGACCTCTTTTATCAACAAGGCATTTCTGCCTGCAGAACTGGCTGTTTTTTTGTTTTTGCACCATTCTGTGCAAACTCTAGAGATTGTTGTGTGTGAAAATCCCAGAAGATCAGCAGTTTCTGAAATATTCGGCACCAACAACCACGCCACATTCAAAGTCACAGAGATCACGTCTTTTTTTTTTCCTCATTCTGAAGTTTGATGTAAACATTAACTGAAGACCCATGTTTGATCTGCATGGTTTTATGCACATTGGATAATTGCATGAATAATCAGGTGTACAGGTGTTCCTAATAAAGTGGACGGTGTATGCACTTATTTCTTACTCAGATTTGACGCGAAATCACATTGGTCCTGTTTGCTCTTTATGAAAACTGACTGAAACACCCCATATTCTCTGTGTTCTATAAAAGAATGCAGATGAACTGATTGATTCCTCATGCTTTCCGTTTCCACAAACACACACACACACACACACACACACACAATGGAGAGACGCCCAGTGGAGCATATGGCCTCAATTAACATGATTGGTATGAATTCAGGAAATGCAGAGGGTCAGATCCACTAAAAGGCTCTGAGACTGTTTCACTGACACTCCTTATAAAACTTCACCTCATCTCACTCCATCTGATCAGCGCTTTATTAGACTAAAGCTGCTTTTAAAAAGAGATCAAGACTCGACTGAAGTGAACTGGAATGTTGGAATGTCGGAAAAATTGTAGGAACTTTAAAAACCTTTCTCAACACACGCTCACAAAGCAGTTACGCAGATGAGAATCCAGACAACACTGTGTGTGTGCAAAGTAACACTGAACACTGAGGTTTTATCTGGTCCAGAAAGAATTCCTGACATGCCTACAGTAGTTGACACGTAGCTATGTTGACGGAAAATGATTTTCTTTCAGGATCTATGGGGTTCTTTGTAGTTTTCCGAAGAAGATCCTCATAAATAAAGTGTATAATAGTTCTAGAAAGTTTGAGCTGGCATTAAGGTCCGAAAAAAAAAAAATCTGACATGACAACTGTGTCTTGTTTCTCTGATCTCTTAAACAACTTTCATTTTAGCAAAGCAAGTTGAAGACTTGTTTATCTCTAGGTAGACTCTCATGGTTTTCCTCTAAATGTACGGAAAAACAGTAAAAGCCATTACCTGTTCCGCCATTTCAGCCGCTCCTTTCTCCTTCTCTTCAGCAATTTGGTGCTCGACCTTCCTCCGTTGCTGTCACATCTTGGCTGAGATCCTGAATCCTCCCACTCAGAGTGAAAAAAAAGTACAACCCACCACCTACAGTGTCAGTATGCTGTGGAGGAGGGAAAAAAACACACTCCTGTAATTCGATGCTTTGGGACTCTGAAGTGGACAGGGCGGACATGAGAGCATAGCCTACTATTTTCCCTTCACTATAGTGTTCCAGAGCAGAGCAGAGGATACACACACACACACACACACACACACACACGCATACAGAGTTCCTCACATCTGGAAACTCTCAGCACAAAGTTGGAACACATCTCTTTTTTTTTTTTTCTTCCTGCAGCAGCAGAAGCTTGCATGACAAGTACAGACTGACTGGAGTTGTGAATCTTTTGTGCGCTTTCACTTCGAGATGCAGAAAATGACTGCCAATTTGACTTGACACAAACATTGTTTATAAGATTGCACAAGTTAATTAGATAAAAGTGTTATTAATGATGATAAATGAGACTCCATTTCCGTAGGCCACACAGTATCTGTATATCTGTTATAACTGAAACAGGAAAGACGCAGCCTGACCACATGAATGAAATAAACTACAAACAGTTCTGAGCAAACTCATCAAGAGGATTGTCAGTGTTGAATCTACACAAATTAGGCGTGGTGGAAAGGAGAGTGTTGTCCAAACTGATGACAGCGTTCTCACACCCACTCCATCGCATTCTTGATAATCCGAGGAGATCCTTTAGCAATATGAAAAAAAAAACCACCACTGTACGCTGTCAGAGAAAAGGCTGAACATTTTTAGTTAAAGTTCAAGAAATTGGCTCACGTTAAATCCTCAAGAATTAGAAAATATAAGTAAGAAATAACAAATCAGAGCCGAGCAGATTGTTTGCTATGTTAGTTTTTGATTCGTAATTGCCCGGACAAGTGCATTTAGTTATTTATTTGGCATGTGATTTTATCCAAAGTGAATTACAACTGAGCTGAGTACATCTAAGGGTCTTGCTCAAAGACCCAACATTCAAAACCACAACCTTCTGACTATAGTCTAGAGCCCGCTAGCTGCTAGTCTAGATCTGCTGAGTCACCACTGCTTAACGTAGGATTAGTAAGTGTAATTAATAGTTAGTCTCCCGTGAGAGGAAAAAAAGAAAAAGATAAAATATCCTACTGACTTTCACAGAGCAGGTTTTACCTTCATGCAGTGTGTATGTTTAAACGTAACACGTTCCACTTGCTTCATATGTTTAATGGCACAGTGACACACTACTAGCGCATGCTACACCGCCTGCTGCGCTACACACATCAACCAAGGATGCATTTTATTCACCGGTAGGAACTCTAGTTAAATAAATTAACTTTTACAGATGACGGAAAACATAAACTACTTTTATGAACCAGAGACACACAGGGGCTTTGGATATGGTGACAAACCCAAACATAATACAGTGCAAATCTGTCATAAACCTCTGCTAATAGCATGTCAAGTGAAAATAAAGCAGCAGTCATCAAAAACACCTTGGAAATGAAGAGGACAAGGCTACACACAATCTTCCCTAATTTCAGCATTCACTGACTCTCATTCTCGTCATTAATGCATTGATGTAGATAACTAGCTCGGGTTAAATTACGTTAGCTTGTGCACTTTCCAACATGGGCTTATGCTTGAAAACAGGGCAGTTTCTGAACGTTTGGTGGCTCTAAGCGACAATTTACTCAGGGATCACACCAATCATATTATTTTCTATGTAAAAATTAAAGAAAATGATTGGTGTGACCCCTGAGTAAATTGTCGATTAGGGCCACACCAATCATTTTATTTTATATGTAAAAATTAAATAAAATGACTGGTGTGACCCATAAGTAAACTGTCGAGTAAGGCCATACCAATCATTTTATTTTATATTTAAAAATGAACCAAATTGATACTTCATTATCTTTGATGATTCAAAAAGCTACTGTTGTCACAGCTAGTAGTAACAAGCTAGCAGGTTAATGTGTATAAATAGCGTAGCACTTCTTACGCTAGATACTAGCTAGCTAGTTAGCCACTAACTTTATTTTATTTCAATAACATGAACAAGTGGAAACAAGAAAGCAGAAAAAAATAGCTAAATACCAATAAATCAGCATTAATTTCTTGCCTGTATCTTGGGTCCATTTTTTCCTCATCTGCTTTTTTCTTTCTTCCACTTTTCCACCCTAGTCGGTTTTGGCTAGTCGGTTGAACATTGCTAGTCAGGACAGTTAAATGAGATTTTGGTGTCTTTTTCTAGTGACTATTTGTTTTTCAGGTCACACATAAAGCTTAAAAAAACAGTTAGGGTTTGTTTTTTCCATCTTGTGGATTTTAGATCATAGTTCCTGCATGACTCCTGGAGTAAACAAATTGAAAATGGTGCCATCACCTAATTAGCATTGTTAGCACATCATGTTTTATCATTTCTGGTATGGCAAGTCATACGGTATTTGCGACTCAGCAACTCGAATTACAATACCTCTATGAATGTAAGATGGCAATGCTCACTTCATCATGGTCAGTGATCCAGTAAGCAAATCCCATTTAATAAATAAAGGCTAATGCTTACAACTCTCCAGTTCTTATTACACATCCATGGTGTGGCTCTGGAGGAGTCGTAAAGTGTTTTGAGTCATAAAACAGCTAGCTTTAACGAAGGTCCACCAAAATCACAGACAATACTTTTAACCTCTGTCACAAATATTAGAATTTATTAACTGCAAGTTTAGAAACTTTAGTGCTCATGTTTTATATGAATAAATGTTTTCTGGTCTTTCAACCCTGAAGATGACTTTTTCCCCATAACAGCACATCCTGAAGTGTTTCATTCCTCAATACATACATTCTACAAATTCCACCTCCTGTGCCAACGCTAACAATTTTCTTATTTAGTACAGAACAACATATTGTACTTTTTAACCATTTCTAGTTACATTTAATGTTATGGAATGTCCACTTTAAGGTTTAACAGGCCATGTCACACCACCCTATCATTGATTATTTTCCTATAACAGCACACCCCAAGGTGTTTTATTTCTTACTCCACCTCTTGTTATAAATATGAAAAAGAAAGTTCCCGTCATGTTTAATTAGAATGGTAGTGTAAAACTGGGGCCGAGTTCAACATAATTATGCAAGTAACGTTGCAAATGAAGACACAATAGAATGAGCCAGGTGGCATTAGTGGCATTAGTTTAAACAACCGGCATATGGGATCAGAATATGAAGAAATAATCTTGTAACAACAAAGTGTGTGTGCTTTAATCATTGAGGTTTTGTGTAAGAGAGCTTAAAATTTTAGGATTGTCAGAAATTCTTCATATAAATGTAGTAAAGTGATTATGACTGCAGGGTGTGTGTATGTGTGTGTGTGTGTGTATGTGTGTGTGTGTGTGTGTATACATGATGCACTTTGGCTAGTTTTCGTCTTTTTTTATGACTCTCCAGTTGTGCAGGGTGTCACACACACACACACACACACAGGGAGTAATCCTAAAATCCTACGCAATTTGACTGAAACTTCTGCCGAGCCCAAAAGTCTGACACACTCACCATCGCACGTTTAAACACACTATCTTGTGCAATGGCGTGTAAATTACATACAAAAGCTACCTCGTTCTACAACTTCTGTGCAGTTATTTTCACACAGACTGCATTCATGCTATGACAGGTTTGTGGCACACACACATAGTGGGGTGCAGAGAAATACGTTTCAGTTACACCCCCAGGCAGTCGCCTTGCTCATGATCAGGTATGAAGTGTAAACAGAAATGTTGAGTAGATCTAGTACAAAGGGATTTACTGCATTTAAGCGTAACAATTTTCCAAATCCAGAAAGCCGTGATGGCGTATCTGAGAGCAAATCGCTCTCGTCAAAATCTACTAAACATTTTCTCAGAATATTTTGAATCTGAAGCAGTGTAAGACCAAGGAGATTTCATTTACAAGGAACCTGGCATGGTGGAATATTATACTGACTGAGACGTTGTGGTGGCCTGGTGAAATCTTCTATGAAGTATAATGTTCCTCTTGCATGTATCTAAATCACATG
This sequence comes from Pangasianodon gigas, assembly GCA_022758105.1. Classification (NCBI taxonomy): domain Eukaryota; kingdom Metazoa; phylum Chordata; class Actinopteri; order Siluriformes; family Pangasiidae; genus Pangasianodon; species Pangasianodon gigas. The sequence continues at coordinate 4,669,530 of CM040482.1, read as the reverse complement.
TAAAGCTCTAGTATTTTACATTCTGGTTAAAGTAAAAATATACAGAAAAATGTATTGTAAAATTTTGACTCTACTCAGAGACACCACCATGTTCATTATCTAAAAGCAACCACTGTTTAACTTGCATCTACTTTAACATGTAATAAATGAAATTATAAAAATGATAAAAAAAAAGGACCACTCATTTTATCAAAGATTATAAGTTTATAAGAGAAACGAATTCTCACTTTGATTATCAGCTTCATCCACATCAGTCTGTGTCTCATCACCTGAGGTAAAAGTCACTCGCGGGGTTTAAAATGTGCGTCATCGTCATCTCTTCAATCACAATCGCCGATTGATTCTGCTCTGTTGGCTATATTTGCTTGGATTAGCATTGAAACATTACGACTTTGTCCTCTTTTGTCTCTACATTTTAAATAAAAGTGTATAATTTGGCATTTGTCTGTTGTGCAATAGCACATATCCACACAATATCAAAACAACATCCACTGCATAAGGAAAGCTAACATTTAGCTAGCAAACTATCTATTAAAACACCTTTAAGCAGAATAACTGTTTTTACTGCTTTCTTTTTCTAAACTCCTTGTTTACTTAACATGATATTTGTAATAAGCCTCGGCAAGTTTAGAAAGTTAATTTAAAAAAAAACATTCTAATTTGTTTTGGGACCCTACATTGTTTTTTGACCAAAACTGGCATTTTCTCATTTCACTTTTCCCAATTTTCTCCCAATTTGCCAAATCCCATTCACCAGCCAGCTTTACAACAGCTACCACATGGGGAAGGTGAAGGCAAACACGTGCTTCCTAGAAGACATTCGAAGCCAGCTAACCTTATCGAGCTGCTGCTCATACTGCGTCACAGGGCAGCGTAAGAAACTCGGAGGAAACCTCTATCTGCCCTCTTCCGCATACATGAGCTCACACAAGTCCACAATTGGCTAGTATCGAATGCAGCAAACAGTGTTTGCTGTTCTGTTGCACACTCAGGAGCCCCAAAATTGGCTTTTGACACCTCAAACTTTTGATTCATTCATTCATTTCACAGTAAGCGCTTTATTCTAGTCAGGATTCGGGTGGATTCGTCTATCATGGGAGCGCTGAGTCTGCATTGGAAATACACCCTGGATAGGACACCAGTCGATTGCAGGGCACCACGCACGCACACACACGTTCACACCCAGAGGCAATTTAGAGTCGCCGATCCACCGAATGGCATGTCGTTGGGAGGTGTGAGGAAACTGGAGAACCCAGAGGAAACACCCTGGAAACACAGGGAGAACATGCACAGGAACTCCACACATATTTGTTCTCTCAAAGTAGAGGTGGTGAAGTACAGACAGACAAACCCACTTTTGCTCAAAGCCCAATTTTTTTGGTCATTTCTGGCTGGTTGCCAGAATTCAGCTGCAGTGACATCCGCTGGGTTTTCTCAACACAAGTTAAATAAGTGAAGAGTGGCAGTATTAAAGGTCAGAATATCTCCTGGTTTTACAGTATCTAGAGTGCAGTACATATTGTACATATTGGATAAGTATTGTAATTAGCTTATGTGCATATTTTACAGCATGCACAGGAGACAGGTCTCAGCATATTAAATCATGTAACAGTAATTACACTGGGGAAAATTCACTTACTACCACAATGATGACTCACTCATTCATTATAATACGTTATTGTTGCTAAGACTCTCTCTCTCTCTCTCTCTCTCTCTCTCTCTTGCTCTCTGTCTTTATGCCATTCCTAGGCATGCTCACACACAAACACAGAAATGCTCATTGTGTGAAAATGTCTTGTACAGGATATGAGTCAGTGATTCTGGCTTCTGATTCAGGCTGTTGTTAAGCTGTTTGATGTGTTTGGTTGTCTCTGCCATTTTAAGGGAAATTCCACCCATTAACACGTTTTTATCTCTACCATGAGGCGTGACAATGTATTGGTGTGACCATGATGGCATCAATATACTGATGATATACATTATGTATATTTTCATCCTGATACCCAGTCCATTTTAAAGAACATTTCTGTGATCAGTTTCTGTGAATGGTTGAGCCCGAACGATACCATCTGAGTAAGTTCATACTGTCTGAAACATCCATCACAGACATCCTTCCTCCAAGCCACCAGAGGGCACCCTCCCCTTAGTGTTGAATCACTTCCTTGGTTATCCTGCTCATTTCCTTTTCCCACACTATATAAGCACATGGACCATTAGTCACTTTGTGAAGCCTTGCCGTTTGCCTGTGTTTGTGTGAGGGCTGAGCTGTGTTTCCTGGCCACCCTTTGTGTATGCTCTTGCCTTGTCTCATTTTTGACCCTGTCAGTGTCCAAATCAGATTTGAAGAAGGAAGTATGTGAAATGTGGACGAGTCAAGGGACGATCAAACGATGTTCAGTTTTTAAAGTGATTGAAGCCATTACATCAACAAAGGAAGATGCGAAAAGATGAGGCTCTGAAAGATGAGGCTCACAGTGAGAGACAGCTTGGAAGAAAAGTCCAGAGACTTTTCAAGACTAGATATCCTTACAGATCAATTCACACACACGTTCAGACACATTCCTCATTTACACTTCATATGACTCACCACTGGTTTTGCTAGAAGTGCTAAATCTAAAGATTAACACCAGATGAATTCTCTGAAGAATATGTTGTTCATTTTTGCATTCACTATGCACTAAAGCCCACAGACGTTCCTCACATGCCACACACACTTAGGATACCTGACTCATGATCAGGTCAGAATGTGTAATGTGTTGATTAAACACAAAGGCTCTTTTTCCCTTTATACTTACACAAGCACCTGCTTTTCTATAGCACACAGCTTCTCAGCTTGGCAGATATTCTCTCAGTCACCTATAATCTTGCAGTGTCAGAGTTTGTTAACATTTTCTTATTAGAATTTCTGTATAAATGTGTTGAAACGCAAATCAGTGGCTCAGCAAATATCCCAGAAATATCAACATAAATAGCATGAATCAGTCTACATACAACATATATATAATCATATTATCAATATATATCATATCATAATTAGTATGAGTTTTCACTACATGGTATTAGCTATCACTATGTTTCAGCTTAACAAAGTTGAGTAACGTGTAAAGGACTCATGTACAGAATATGTGAAGAATAACACAAGAGAAAATGTGGAGAATAAACAGTTGTTGTCTATTTATCTGGAAGAGGGCAGAGTTACTAGAAGCAATCAATCCTCTATTAATAATAATCAATAATGATATATCCATGGCACAACACCAGTGACTCCAGCGTGTCTTTATACGTCATTCCAAAATTGAAGTAAAGTGTTATATTAATCATCTACGTGCTTATGTTCCTGTGGCCACAATGAGCTAAGTCAATCAATTTGTCTGCACTTCCCTTGTTTTAGAATAGAAGTCCTTCGTGACCACAAAGTAGATGTCCAGAAACTTAACTTGTGTTAATAAATTAATTCTTGGCCACATCTTATTAGAAACAAACCACCATGTCATCTCAGCAGCTCTGTACTCTTCTTCCTTACCGAGTTACACAAGTTCCAGCTTTAATTCAGAGCAGTTCATCAAGACAGAGTGTTTGTTTTTCCCATGCATATTTTTTTCCCTCTGTCAGTTCTGCAGCTTGTTGAAACTTGTATTGAAAGCAATGGCTCATGGCAAATTTCACACATTACACACAGTCCGTCGGCATGGTGCTGGAACTAGGAACGCCCTCACTCACTCACTCACTCACTCACTCACTCGGCGCACTGTTCTCAATCAGGACAGATTTATCAAACACGACTGAATCAATCCGGGTGTCAGTCCACATTTTGACTTACTTTGACATCTTTCAGTAAATCTTCACCAAGCCATCATTAACACTGAACACCAGGTTCAGACGTACTTGTAGCTGGGAGAAAGAAAAAATGTGTATGGTCTCATCACAGTTTGGAAAACTCTCTACATCACTAGATGTATTGTGATCATTGACTTAACTAGCTATGAGGAAACAAAGGTCTAGACCTTAAAAGTTTCAGAAGGTTTTAATTATTTTTTTTAATATACACATATATACGGGGTTTTCACAGTCACTACCAGGCCCCTGGCGTGTGTGTGTGTGTGTGTGTGTGTGTGTGTGTGTGTCTGGTTAAAATATAGTTAATCATTTTAGTTAAAATGTAGACACTAGAAATGTCTACATGAACACTTTCTTATTCATTTCTGTATGTAACATGTTTTTCCTAGAACCAAATGTTCTTGCTGTATAAATCTTAATCCTGGTTACGGCCTTAATGACCATAACTACATCCCAAAACACAAACTAGCACACTAATTAGCACTCTATCTACCTTAACGAGCTGAACTGAGATGATCCTGCACATTTTCCAGCCTGTAGGTGTCAGTCTTTATCTAGACCTCAACACTGCTGCTCCAGTTTTTTCTCACATTTATTACCTTCTATTGATTTGTTTTACTTTTATTTATTTGATTTGCAATTTAAAAAACATTTACATGTAAACAAACCATTCTTTATCATAAAGTATGTAATGTTCATGTGAAAAAGCATGCAACTTGTAAATAAGGAAGTCAGTAAGGTGGGTTAGAAATGACAACAATACAGACACACACATGAGTCATGTAAAGAGTCATAACTCCTAAACCTGGAGAAAACCTTCTTTGTCACACAAGCTTCCTGGTGTCTTCCTGTTTCCTGCTTCCTGGTTTTCCTCACTGCTGCCCCGCTATGCTCTGACCAAAACTCCATGGTCATTATTATCACCGGATTCTTCTTATTTTATTGTCTTTGCTAGTACTCAGTATGTAGTGTATGTACTGTATATTGGGATATGCCCAAATTAAGAGTCTGACTCTGGCTCCTGATTTATAATAAAAAAATTGCTAGAGATACAAGAAAATATACATATTAAATCATATTATAATGTATAATAATGCATAAAATGAAAATACTTATGCCACCAATATAATTATACCACCAATTCTGATTGGTCAGAAGGTGTTAATGCATTTTCTGTAATGCCACGCACTTATACAGGGACTTTTTGTGTATTGTGGACACTGATTTTATGTTCGTTTTTGGAAGGAGTCTCCAGTTTCACCATCAGAAACACTCACCATCTGTCTTCAGCACAGAAGAGTTTATGCTTTGTGAACACTTGGTAGCATGACAAGGTGCGATTTTTAGTTATTTTTGTTTGTTTGTTTGTTCAGTTTTTTATTTTTATTTTTTAAGGGGTTTCTTGTGTCAGTGCTTTGTACCAGTCAGCAGTAAAGCTGAAACCTTAAGTTTTCTGCTGCTATAATGCTACTGATAACAGAAACTAATTTTCACAATATTAACTGTAACTATAAACTTATATAAAAAAAAGTATAATTGTAATCGCTGACCAATTGCTGTGCACAGAAATCTGGATTAATTTTTTTTTTCTAAAATAATTTTTTAATGAAATGAAAACCATATACACCTATAATCAATACTGGTGCTAACTCTTTGTGTTCTGTATTAGCACATGCTCAGAAAAATACAATGTTTAAAGTCATAGTAGTGTTTGCTATAGGAAGTCAAATGCCACCCCTCAGCCCCCTCTCACAAACTCTCAAACAAATGAATTCATGTCAAAGAGAAAAAGCAGGAGATGTTTTTTATGTCATTTCATTTTATTTCAACTGACTTAATTAAAACCATAATTTACACATTACAGTGCCAAAAAAAAGTTCAAGTGAATGTGATGTGTGCACTGGTCTAAAACCTATATACATGAAACAAAAACTAAGCAAAGATTTAAATACATCAAATGAATTACAATTCAATAAATACATTTAAAATGATTTTAAAAACCCAGACATGCTCTGTTTGTTGCTATAGTCTGGTTATTGGTACTAGTTTTTCTTTATTGCTGTTAAGTTTTCTATTATTAAGAAACATCCTACAACTTTTGCTAATGTAATTCTAACGTTGGAGTATTTGGCTGCAGTTTGAGGAACTCAGGGTTCAAACAGGAATATTCAACTTCCTGCAAGGAAAACATGAGAAGCAACCATTAGTACGTAAGTGTAAAAGTGTGTGACATGAGTGTGGTGCGTGTACATGGTTTGATACTGTACCGATGCTGTAGAAGGCTTCTCTAGATTTGTTCTGAGTGTGTCCTGTTTTCCTGTGGAATGGACATTGACTTTGTAGACTTTTCAACGCAGTCATGTAAGCACAGAATTAATACAAATATTCAAAATATCAGTGTGAGTTATTATTACCCTGGGTCTGTTTTTTACGCTGAGTATCGACACCTGCACAATGCCTGAAAATACAGTCAGAAAGACAGTTTAGCTTCTCACTTGCTAAGTTTTATTCCTTACACAATATATCATCTGTAAAGTTTTAAACATGTTGTTATACATTTCGCAAATCCTACTGTATTCACTAGATATTTCAGCTATAAAGTGAATGAGAGACAAACCTTTTAACTGGAAAAGTCGCTCGCTTCTCTGAGAAAAAAATAGGAAAAAGAACGGATTAAAGTTAAATAACCGTGATTAGCCTACATTACATATTCTGATTTAAACCAGTACACTATTAATAAGACAATAAATCACAGAAAGCTATGACACCATACATACAGGTTGTTATTAGCTAAACTTAGCACATACAGGCACAGAGCCGTTTTGAAGTTAAGTTATTATTTAAGCTAAGCAAATACACGTCCAGACCCAAAGCTTAGTTGTTATTTAAGCTAAGCAAAAGATCTATTTTGAAGCTAAGTTGTTGCTAGCTAAGCACATACAGGTTCAGACCTGTTTTAAAGTTGTTATTAGCTAAGCTAACTAGACCAGTTATTAAGCTACGTCGTTGTTAGCTAAGTGAAGTATGTACAGATCCAGACTTATTTTGAAGTTTAGTTGTTAGTTAAGTTAAGCACATACAGGTCCAGATATGTTTGAATTTAAGTCATTGTTAGCTAAGTATTTTGAAAATGTTGTTAGCTAAGCTAAGCAAATGCAGGAAGGGTGATGGAATTTTAAGCAGCATACAGTGATGTGCACTGCCTATTTATCTATATTATTAGAAATTATTTTTATTTATTTATTTATTTACAAATCCAGCTGTAGTTGCAGTTGAATGAATTTCAGCACCCCTACTAGTCCTTAAGTTCTTATTAGCTAAGCTAAGCATATGCAGGTCCAGACTTATTTTGAAGTTAAATTGCTGTTAGCTATGTACAAGTCCAGACACGTTTGAAGCTAAGTTGTTGTTAGCTATGTTCATACAGGTCCAGACTAAGTGGTCAAATCATTCAAATATATCATGTGTGATTTTTATTCACCTTTACGTAAACACATAACCACGGTGAGCGCCACGGCGATGGTGAAGACGGCGACACTGCAGCCTCCATACAGCAGCCATGTGCATGTAGAGTCTGAATGACCTGCTTGTGACATTAATGACTTAATGCCATTGTATTTATTCTATAATAATGTTTCTGTAAAAATAGATTTTCTAAAGAGTGTACTAGTGCACACACACACACACACACACACACACATATATATAGTACTGTGCAAAAGTCTTAGGCACATGCAAAGAAATGCTGTAGAACAAAGATGCCTTCAAATATAATGAAATTAAATGTTTCCACATTAAAAAAATATGATAAAAGCAGTAAACAGTAATAAATGAAACAAAGTCAATATTTGGTGAGACGACCCTTTGCAGCCTTCATTATGTTTTTGTCTGAAAAGTGTCTCTTACGTAAAATGCTGCTTTCTTTACTGACATACAAATATTTTTCTGTAACATTTAATTTTTATATATACATTTAAATATATAATAGAAATATTAAATTAAATATATATATACACACATACACACATAGAGAGATAGAGAGAGAGAGAGATGCATAGACGCATATGTAATTCTTTCAGAAAACCCAGCTTATTAATGCGGATGTTTCACAACATTACATGTAACTATAAATGGATAAAAGTGTATTGTGTTATTCTTTAAAAAATAAAATACATTTCTGTTTGCATTTTATGTGGCAAAAGAGGAATAAAACACTCTGGGGTGTGCTATTATATCGGAAAATAATCCACTTTGGGGTGGTAAGAGTAACTCTGTTTTGTTGATTAATTTTCTGTAACAGTATGCCCCCAAATATTTTTTCCTTAATTATCATAAGTTTTAGTTATATTCTGGACTATTCTCACAACATATTCACAATATATTCAATTTCAGTATTGGCATTTTACATGCAGTGTATTGGATTTTTTTTTTTTTTTTTTACAAAATACTCAAATGGCTAATTATTTCCACCAGATTAATATAACAGTTAGAGTATAGAAATGTAATTAAACACATTTTTAAAAGAGTACTTAATTAACATGCTAGCTATAATATTTTATTCTCCATTCAGTTTTAATCAGGTTTATAATTAAACTCATTAAAGTTTGCTTACTTTGGCGTTGCAGAGTTTGGGACATGGTCTGGTTTTCATACATCACGACACACTCGATGATGTGAGCCGCTTCCCTCCATTCCTCTGCAGGAATCGTGATTTGAGCTCGAGTGTATTCTGAGGCTGAATCGTCGTGTCCTGTCCAGCCTGATTCTGTCCATCCTGTGCGCTCGTCTCCATCAATTAACCACAAAACTGTGATCTGAGAGGGAACGACGTCCATCACCACACACTGCAGGAGAACAGAGGGAGTGTCCACCTCCATCGGTGTGTACAGAACGATAGAAGGCTTTAACGGACGAGTATCTACAACACACACACACACACTCAAATCACACTCGTCACAGTACACATTCCACATACACTCTTCTGTTATGTATAAAGTTCATAAAGATAATCTTTACAGGAAATTTGTTTGCCTATACTTATAACAGAGCACTGTTGAATTCTCCACTCTGATTGGCCAGAAGGTGTTGATTAATTAATTTTCTATAACAGCAGCTCTGATCGTAGCAAATCGTGTTTATATGATATTTATATTAATGCGCTTGTTTCTACAGTAACAGGTCATTCAAAGGAACTTGTACAGTGGATGCACCACATAAACAGATTTTAAAAACTCTATAATCATTGATGTGGTGAAGTTTTTTTAAGGAGATGTTTATTTAACATCTTTAGAAGGAGTCTCCAGTATCAGCGCTTTGTAACATTCAGTAGGTTTTCCACCACAGGAAAGTCTTCAGGATGGAGAGCTGTTGACTTTTCATGACAATGCATTTTTTTTATTTCATTAACTTCAAGAGAGAGAAAAAGAGAGGCTGGTGGGGGAACGACTGGTTATAGCTGTAAAGGTTAAGAGGAACTAACTTGTTTCTCATAACATTGAATGTAACTATAAATGGATAGAAATACAAAATTATAGTGATATTGATTTCTTTTTGCAATCCATCATTTCAAAAGTCATTAGAAAGTTCTTACTGAAATCAATCTAAATCAGGCTAATCTTGTTCTTTCTCTTTTTTCTTTTCCTATTGTACTGCCAGGTCTTACTTTCTTGCCGTCAATTTATTTTTTAAAGTTGCATTGTGAAAAACTCTGCTGTACTTTTTACACTGTTAAACATTAATTTCAATAGAGAATGTTCAGATGGTGTGTATTGCAAAGCAAAAAAAGGTTAAAACATAAAATGAATACTGTACAAAAGATATACTATATGGCCAAAAGTATGTGGACACCTGACCATCACACCCTTATGTGGTTCTTCCCCAAATTGTTAACACAAAGTTTGAAGCACACAATTGTACAGAATGTCTTTGTATGCTGTAGAATTACGATTTCCTTTAACTGGAACTAAGAGGCTCAAACCTGTTCCAGCATGACAATGCCCCTGTGCACAAAGCGAGCTCCATGAAGACATGGTGTGTGAAGGTTGGAGTGGAAGAACTCGAGTGTCCTGCACAGAGCCCTGACCTCAACCCCACTGAACACCTTTGGGATGAACTGGAACACCAACTGCACCCCAGACCTCCTCACCAACATCAGTGCCTGATCTCACTAATGCTCTTGTAGCTGAATGAACACAAATCCCCACAGCCACGCTCCAAACTCTAGTGGAAAGCCTTCCCAGAAGAGTGGAGCTTATTATAACAGCAAAGGGGGAATAAATCCGGAATGGGATGTTCTGAATGTGATGCTCAGGGGTACACAAACTTTTGGCCATATAGTGTATATGACTTTTTTGGTATCGTAAATTTTACTCTCGTCAAGTGAACTTTCACTAACGCTGTTAAAGATAGCACATCATGCTCTGTATTTTTCTATTGGGTTAACTTGCTTTCTTGTAAATATGATCCAAGAAGTTGAAGTTATTCATCTGTTCTAGACTGATTGAGATTTTTTTAGTCTGGGAAATGATAAAATGATAAAAGTTCTAGTTTGACATTACATTAAACTCACCTGAAATGACGACTCTGGTGCCAGGTCCAATAAAAACCATTTTATCATGTAAAGATGTACAGTAGTAAATGCCTGAGTCTTGAACTTGAGCATTAACGATTGTCCTGGTACACGTTTTTTTATCATCTTCCAGCTTGTCCTCACTTTTTCTGACTTCGCCCAGTTTTCCAGTCCTTGGGTTCACTTTATACCAGGATATTGAGCTGTAACAATATGCAGTCGGCAGGTCACGAGTGCATTTTAATGTAAAAGAGTTGCCGATGGATGCACTAATGAACTCAGGGGACTGAGTCACCACAGACGAGAGAGATGCTACAAGAAAAGAAAGAGGTTTTAAAGAATTTTACCACAAAACATTAACATCAGTACTTCAAAATGAGCAGTAGTGTTGTTCTTTAGGTTCTCATTCTATTTCTTAATATCTGAAAGGATCAAGTTTAGGAACAAGAACATAATGTTATGTGTGACAACAACACAGCACTATAAAAAAAGACAATGGATGTTAACTGTGTATTATATTTTCAGTATATTACAGTTTAAGGAAAAGAAATGCTGCAAGAAATAAAACTGTAATAACTGTTCTATGTTTTTGTAACTAAAAAGAGAGAGAGAGAGAGAGAAATCATTAAAAGAAATGCCAGTTTTTAAAGTGACACTGATTTCAGATAGATATTAAGATAAAAATATTAGTAAAGAGTTTTAATAAAGAGAAGTGTTGAGTTGAATTGTAATCTTATCTTAAGATTTTACATTGATGAACCTTTTTCTTGTACATTTATTCACAGTAATTACCTGAACAAAATGAGTAATTTGTTTATTTAAATAAAAGTAGTTATGATTTTACATTGCATAATTACATTGCCTATAAGGCAGGCATTTAATTTGTAGCCCAACTTAAAAAAATAACTAATCACAACCTGCGTGAAAACTATTGAGCAATTATAAATTAATGATATATTTATTCAGACCTGAAAACACATGAGAAGTGTACACTACAGTAAAAAAAAAAAAGAAAAGAAAAAAAAAAGAAAGAAACTTTTATCTGAAAACTGCTTTTCACTTAAACAAAATCAGCATAAAAAACAACTTTTTTTGGGGGGGATTTTAATGAAATTATTTATTAATTAATTTTAAAAATAATTAAAAAAATTAATGTTTGAGACCCTAATTGACCTTAATCTACTGACACAGTAATTTAAAAAGAAAAAGAAAAAAAAAAAAAAAAAAAAAAAAAAAAAAAAAAAAAAAAATCAAGGTAAAATCTGTATAAGGATATTAGGCTGCCTATAATTTTGCACAGTAATGTGTGTACACTAATGTAATATAATATAATATAATATATATGATATAGACTAATATAATGTAGTGAAAATTGAATGTAAAATAAAGGGTTTTTTTTTTACTGAATGTCTGATTAATTATATCTGCATTAGTGCGCTTAAAAATAAAAAAAAAATAAAATATTTTTATTGCGCTTAATAAAAATAGCAAATTTGTAATAATGCAGTAGAATGTGTATAATTAAATAGCGTATTTATCAACATAAGTTAGTATGTTCTATTAATTATTTTGATAGTGAATAAAAATTTAATTTAACTTGTGGCATGTAATTATGTGTATTTTATATTTCATGTCATGTTATAGTTGCCAGGCTTTAAACCCTGTGATGTCCTGATTATAGCTGGTGAATAATGTCTGTATCTTACCATATTAATCATGGTGGATTTATAAAGCCCTGATGCAGGTCACTGTGTTTAAAATGGAGGGAACAGAAAAGACGTAACACTTACTTCTCAGAGTGCAAACACAGCAGAGGAGCAGCAGTCGAGCCGCCATGCTGAAGCGTTCAGTCTCTCTTATCTCAAACATCTCGAGATGAAAAGGGAAGCGTCAGGCGCTTTTGCAGCGAGGGCTACAGGAGACGTCCTGCCCCTTACACACAGCCAGAAAGAACAAAAGACTTTTTCCATTCAGCAAGAATAAGAAAACTTTGATCAGCAATATATAGACAATAGATAGACCTATACGCATTAAATAAAAGACATTACACAAACTATATGAGTTTAAATAAAAAGAAGTGTAGCTTTTCTGTCGATACATATGACTAACTATAAACTGTGTAATGCAGGGGTTCTCCAACTTGTTGCAGACTTGGACCCTTTTAACTGTAAAAAATAATAATAATTTTAAAAAAAATAAATAAAATCACAGATCATTTCAGTACAGATTTATTTTACAAACTATAAAAGAAATTATAGAAATTTTATTCATTAAAAATATATTTGAACCAGAATGTTTTTTTTTTAAATTTCTGAAAATCCACCCAATATTAAAATTGTCACTAAATTCCTGTTGCTGTTATTTATAAGTATAATAACTTTGTTGTGATTTCCACCACTGTAATAAGATTAAATAAAGTAAACAAAAATTACAGACCCCATGGCTATGATTCACAGACCCCTGGGGATCTCCAGACCCCACTTTGAGATCTATGAGTTAAATGTATGTTGTAAGTTGTTTTACTACAACGATCATCCATTTTACTTGTGTCATATGTATTACTTCTCCCAAAGCATCATTTTTCAGCCCTCATAAAAGAATTATGGAGTAATTTTTAGTAAATCAAGTACAAGTCCCTCTGCTGTTAGTGTAGAATCATCAAATCAGTTTCTATCAGCTCTATAAATATTTAAAAAGTAGCAAAAAAAAAACTATTATACACCAAAATTCATTTAAAAAAAAGCCAAGTCATCAAAAAAAAAAAAAAAAAAAAAAAAAAAAAAAGAAATAATTCCGATTCAAATCATTGCAAAATATTCAGGTTTTACATTATGCATCCTGCTCACCTTTAAATTCACTTTAATTATTTGATGTTCAGTAAATGAATGAAATAAAAATTCTATCAAATGCAGGACAGTGCACTACAGAATTATTGGCAATATATTAATATAAATAAACATTACAGATAATAATACTTCAGAATAATTCACATTTTTCCACTCAAACTACAAGAGAACTACTTAAAAAAATATTTTATATACTGTATATACAGTAGTTATGTTCAAATCAAACATAAGAATGAGGAAAAAATGTGATCTCAGTGACTTTATGGCATGGTTTAGAAGCTGCTGAACAGAACAATCTCTAGAGTTTACACGGAAAGGTGTGAAAAAAAAACATCCACAGTTCTGCAGGCGGAAACACCTTGCTGATGAGAGAGGTCAGAGGACACTGGTCAGACTGGTTCAAGCTAACAGGAAGGCTATAGCAACTCACATAACCACTTTTACAACCGTGGTGAGCAGAAAAGCATCTCAGAATACATTGAACCTTGAGGCAGATGAGCTACAACAGCCGAAGATCACACCAGGTTCCACTCCTGTTGGCCAAGAACAGCAATCTGAGGCTACAGTGGACGCAGATATTTAAAAGTCGGAAAAAGTCCATGCAACGTTTATTAAATCTTCAACTGTCCGGTTTCTGTAATAGTTTATTTAACGGTATTTATATGTATATATGCCAAATTTATTAACACCCCTAAAGAATATTTTAAATAAAAGCAAAAGTTTGCTTGAAAAATCTATAAATATGAGGTTGCACACACACATAAAACATATCTTAATATTAAGGAACTTCAGTCAATAAAACTGTACAGTAGATTGTGAAATGATGAAAGTATCAGACAACGTGTGGTTTGGTCTAACAGGTAAAGAGGTGTTGTGTTTAGCCGCTAAATCACATTAGAGTGACTCACCACCCGCAGTGACCAAAGTGTGTGTTCAGTGCACAGTGTGTGTTCAGGTGGTCTAACAGCACGGCTAATATCAGCGCTGAGATCTGAAATTCAGACCAGGTGCATACTGTTGTCCGTTGAGAGGACCTTCTCCACCTGACATCCTGCTTTGATGCTATGTGTTACAGCTCGCTTTGTTCTAACCACACAGGACTCGGGCAAGCGTAGCTGGAGTGTACAGGGGCCATCACACGCTCGCTTCAGCTACTGTGGTTTCACGACCCCCCGCTGAAATCCGCATTGTAATTCTCCAGCATGCAAATGTAGCACAAACATTGACATTTTGGGGTTTTTTTTTTTGTTGTTGTCATTGTTGCAAGGAAGCCAGTGGCCATGCCTGCACTCTGCGTCTTAACATGCATGAGCCTGGTGTTAAAAAAAAAGAACCGAAAACAGAGTTTGAGACATATACAGTATACAGTTCATGGGCAAAATAATTAATGCTCAAAAAAAGCAAAATAAAGTTGTTCATACTCCATATAAATATTGAATTTTATAGAGAATATCATATTACTAAACATAATCTATTACATACTATATACTTAAGCAGCAACCCTATATAAGCTCATGTAAGACAAATGATGATGTATATGATACAATGATATATGCATATAAATTCATATACATTGAAGGGAAGTAGAGCTGTATGCAAAAGTTTGGGCACCCTGGCCAAATTACACATTTTGCTCATTTTTGAAGTGAATAGAAGTAAACACAACCTCTGCAGCAAACCATGAAAAATAGAAAATAACATTTTCCTGCAACTATTTGCACAGTTACTTTATATTTGATTAATTAAATTTTTAAAAAAAAAAGTCATTCTGGCATGTGCAAAGGTTTAGACACCCTAAGTGAGTACTTAGTAACATCCCTCTTTGACAGATATCACAGAAATGCTAGAAAACGCTTTTTTTTAGCCAGCTAGACTTTTTATTCTTGTCTTACGAATTTTCACCCACTCTTCCTTGCAGAACGTTTCTAGTTCTGAGGCTGTATTGCATGCATGCAGCATGTTGTGCAGCAGGTTTAAGATCTACCCACAGATTTTCAGTGACACCAGAGGACTGTGAGGGCCATTCCAAAAGCTTCTGCTTGTCCTTCTTGAAGTAGTTCATGGTGGATTTAGAGGTATGTATTGGATCAACCTGCTGTAGAAATCAATCTCTTTTCAGCTTCAGGTTCACTGACTGTGTCATTGTTGCTTCTTGGGTTTGCTGATTTATACTGGAATCCATTCTTCCATCTTCCACTTATGCAGTGTTCCCTGTGACACTAGCTGCCACACAAGCCCAAAGCATAATAGATCCACACCCATAAATTTTTACTTCATCAGTACAAAGGACTTTTTTTTCAAAATGATTCTGGTTTATCTACTGTAGATGAGGTCGCAGGTAAGGTTTCCTGCTGATGACTCTTCCATGCAGGAAGAGTGCATACATTTTGCTCACTGTACAAAATGTAAATAGTGTATTTTTGTGTGTATTGCTTGTAATGTTGTTGCAGGAGAACACTTCTCTGTTTATTACCAGATGCAAATATTAGTGTATTAATATAATTAGAATGTAATATATTTTATTAATTTATATTTGATTTGATTTGATGTTTATATTGTATTATTGTAATAAGTGATTGCCAATGGTTTATTATTCAGTATGACATATACTAAGAATAGCTTATACAACTATTACTACTACTTATGATAATAATAATAATAATAATAATAATAATAATAATAATAATAATAATCCATTATAATAGTTGATCAGGTGGCAGGTTTTATTGGACATTTTAGGACATCATAATGCTTTTCTTCACTCACTCACTCACTCACTCATTAACTCACTCACTCACTCAATAACACCCTCACTCACTCATTAACTCACTCACTCACTTAATAACACCCTCACTCACTCAATAACACCCTCACTCACTCATTAACTCACTCACTCACTTAATAACACCCTCACTCACTCATTAACTCGCTCACTCACTCATTAACTCACTCACTCATATGCGATATTTGATTGTCAGTGGTTTATTATTCAGTATGATATATACTAAGAAGAGCTTATACAACTTTTACTACTACTTAATAATAATAGTAATAATAATCATTCATTAACTCACTCATTCATTAGCTCACTCTTTCACTCACTCATTAACTTACTCATTAACTCACTCACTCAGTAACACCCTCATTCACTCATTAACTCACTCACTCAATCACTCACTCATTAACTCACTCACTCAATCACTCACTCACTCTCAATCACTCACTCATTAACTCACTCACTCACTCACTCACTCTCTCAATCACGCACTCATTAACTCACTCACTCACTCAATCACTCATTAACTCACTCACTCATTAACTCATTAACTCACTCAATCACACACTCACTCACTCATTCACTCACTCATTCATTAAGCAGAACATTCCTGTTTAAAGTGGTGCTTCCTTGTTGTCCGTTACTGATCAGGTCCAAACTTGCGTACTGCACATCCTATAAACACACAGAGAATTATTCAAACCCTGCAGCTTTAATGGCCATGCTTTGTCTCTGTAGATGTCCCTGATGTGTAGGCAATCTCATCATACCGGTATGGAGAATCTCTTTGCTCTGTCTGTCCTCTTTTTGCCTCCTGAGAGTGTAAACATAAAATAATCAGTTTATTAAACTACACAGTAGCTGTGTTTAGCTGTGTTTTATTCCACTTACATACTCCAAACTGTGACACAGACGCACAGCACAAAACAACACATCTAAAAGGCTTATTTTAACAGCAGTCTCTTGTGTCCTACCTTCTGTCCTCCATTTGTGCTCTTTAACCCCGTTATGTGTGTTTACACCTCGTTTTTATGAGAGAAAGTAAAACTTTGTAGAAATGTGAAGTTGTCATTTAAAACAGGGGTTCACAAACCCCCCTTTTTGTAGACCCCTTTAACTGTAGAAAAAAAGCCTATCCCAGGGGACTTGGGGCACGAGGCGGGGGACACCCTGGATGGGGTGCCAACCCATTGCAGGGCACAATCGTGCACACACACACACACAGACACACACTCACACACTATGCACAATTTAGAGGTGCCAGTCAGCCTATAATGCATGACTTTGGACTGTGGGAGGAAACCAGAGTACCCAGAGGAAACCCCCGAAGCACGGGGAGAACATGCAATCTCCACGCACACAGCATAATAAATAAATAAATGAATAAATAAATGAATAAATTCAACACACCTGATCAGTACAAATTTATTTGTCGATTATTATTTGTGTGTAAAAATAAAGTGTTAAATAATATGTTGGCTATATATTAGAGCCAAAGTATTACTATTACTATCAGTAGTGTTCCTCAATATACACAAATATAGTAACTCTCACCCCAGGGAGGCCCTGGACCTCACTTTGTGGACCACTGATTTAAAATATCTTGTTATAATTTTAAATAATGCTTAGATTAGAAAACAAAAATTGCATGTGGTTTTGCTGTATTAATATGTAGAGCATATTGAACTACTTTGACTATTATCTGCTGAAAACTCCAGATGTTAGATATTTTACAGTGTTAAATATTTTATCCTTAAATCAGGGGAATTAAATGATCTATTTTCCCTTTAAAGGTACAATCGGGAATGTAGTTTGATGAACGTCCTACAGCATATATTCACCAAGCTGATATATTTTCACATATACATGGCCACTATCTGCCAAAATGTGTATACAAAAAACACAGATTCTATTTTTTTATGAACATATTACAAATAATTAGTGTTTTGTTTTAAAATCATTCAAAGGCAACAGTAGTTCTTGTAAATAAGGCTAAAATACAAATTCAGTGCTATGGAATAGGGTTTATAATTTAAACAACTGAATGAAGTTTTTTCATTTTCATTAATATATTTTTAGGTAGATATTTTATTTTTGTATTCGCTGTTGCATTTTTTTCAAGATTTATTTTAAGCAATATTTTTAAATGACCTTTTTTTCTACAGAAAGGTTCAGTTCCACATTTTTGTATATCTTCCTAGTGAGCATATGTAGTATGAAAGGTTTTAAAAAAATTTTGAATTACCATTTCGTTGATTGAAGTGATATTCAGTTGATCTGAAATGAAAATTAGCCTTTTGTTAGTCTCTCTCTCTCTCACACACACACACAGGCCTGAGTAAGATTCACATTTTAATATTTGGTGTTATTGTGGAGTGAGAGACGCACCTCACAGGCACACAACTCTGTCCTGCTGAAAAGTTACAAAGTACAAATCATATAAGAGCAGATCGAAAACATCAGATTAGAACATTGCATTTATGTATTTTACAGGATTATAGTTATGAGTGGCTGAATTTGTAGTTCTCTTACCTGGCTGTAAGGAAACAAGAGTAATGAGAAACACAATGACAACGACGAGGGCAACACTGGAGCACAAATACATCAACCATGAACACAACTGACTGGAGACTGTGCACAGAAATAAACAAATATAATAAATAAATATGTTCTACTGAATCACATTATGTTTACAAGTTAACAGGATGAAAGATGATTTGTAATCGCCTTGTTTAAGAGATTTAGAGACACGTCTGCCGTCCACCTCGACCACACACTCCACATTCTGAGCCTCCATCCAGTTCTCTGAGGGAATGCTGATATGAGCGCGTGTGTATTCTACAGCCGAGTCGTTGGTGTGTGTCCAGCCCGACTCCGTCCACCCGGTCATCTCTGATTCACCTATGACCCAGGAAACACTCACTTCAGATGGGACGACCCCCATCACCACACACTGCAGAGAGACGGAGGGTCCGACACTCACATCCGGGACGTACAGCGTTATGATGGGACGAGGATGGCGCTCTGCAAAAGACTTTTTCCTGTTAGGTGATAGCCGCTAAGTAAGGAATAAAACATTCAGGGACATGCTGTTTTCACTTACACTCACTGTCCACTTTATTAGGAACACCTGTACAGCTCACTCATGCAATGATCTAATCAGACAATCCTGTGGCTGCAGTACAATGCATAAAAATCATGCAGATACAGGACAAGAGCTTCAGTTACTGTTCACATCAAACATCAGAATGGGGGAAAATGTGATCTCAGTGACTCAGTGACATGGTTGCTGGTGCTGGGTTTGAGTATTTCAGAAACTGCTGATCTCCCTGGATTTTCACACGCAACAGTCTTTAGACATCCAGTGAGCGGCAGTTCTGAGGACGGAAATGCCTTGTTGATGAGAGAAGTCTGGTTTGAACTGACAGCAAGGCTACGGTAACTCAAATAATCACTCTTTACAAACATGGTGAGCAGAAAAGCATCTCAGAACAGAACAAAATGTCGAATCTTAGGCAGAAGAGCTACAACAGCAGAAGATCACATCAGGTTCCACTCCTGTCAGCTAAGAACAGGAATCTGGACAGTTAAAGATGGGAAAACAAGAGTAACTGTCCAGATGTTTGCTGTGAACATTAACAGAAGCTCTTAAGCTGCATGATCTGCATGGTTTTACACATTGTGCTGCTGCCACGTGATTGAGCAAGTGTCCAGGTGATCCTAATAAAGTGGTCAGGGAATGTAGAGGTGACTCAAAACTGATTTATGCAATGTAAAACACATATTATTTGCGCTTTATCACACACTCATCCTACCTGTAATGATGACGGTGGAGCCGTTGCCCATGTAGGAGATCACACTGTGTTTTACAGAGCAGTAGTAAATCCCCGAATCAGCCGTGCTCGTGTTATAGATGAATCCTGTACATGGTCTCCGTCCCAGATCAGTGTGAACAGCAGTGGTCACGTTCATCTCTCTGGTTCTCGGCTGCACTTTAAGCCAGGAGAGTGAATCACATTTGGAGAGGAGTTCCACTGTATCACACGTCAGTGAGACCGTTTCACCACGAAACACCTTCACTACTGCAGGATACTGAATGATGCTCGAGAAAGAAACAGCTGGAAAATATACAGCAAAACTGATTAAATTAGACAGAAAGAACTGAAAAAGTCAAAATAAATCAGACAAAAAAGTAAGAAGTAAAAAAGAAAGAAAGAAAGAAAGAAATCATTGAATTGAAAAAAGAAAGATAAAGGGAAAAAGATACAGATTATACATGAATTCTAAATTAAACATTAAACAAAAAGTAAGAAGGAAATAAGTAAGAAAGTTAGAAAGCAAGATAGATAAGAAAGAAACAAACAAAGAAAGAAAGCCATGGGACTGAAAAAAGAAAGATAAAGGAAAAAAGATACAGATTATACATGAATTATATATTATGTATTTGAAATGTCTTTAATTGTTATGTGTACGATATACAACTGTACACAATAGAACTATATACAATAGAAATAGATTATTTTTTATTTTATAGAAGTATTGAGTACACACACACACACACACACACACACACACGCTCATACTTACAGTGAAGAGCAAACAGGCAGAAGACAAAGAAAAGTTTGTGTGCCATGTTAAAAGTGTTCAGGAGCGTTAACATCCACTTTCATCCTGTCTTTTACCTCTGGTGTGTGTGTCTGTGTCAACACACACCTCTGTACAAACTCACACATCAGCCTGCACACGCACGCACGCACGCATGCACGCACACACACACACACACACACACACACGCACACACCATTTTAAAATGATGCCTTCGTCAGAACAGAAAACTGAGGATGATCTCAAGAGACCTAAGAAAAGAACACAAAAAATATTTTATTATACCACAGTGTGGTTATATTTATCTATCTATCTATCTATCTATCTATCTATCTATCTATCTATCTATATAAAATTATACCACAGAGCATCTGGTTGAGACTAGCGGTGTACATCAGGACACTGCGATCCCGTGGGATGTAACAAATTCAGTCATCTTTAGTAACTGCCTGGTCAGGGTCACTGTGCTTTAAATTATGCTACTAGTTTGTTCATATTTTGGGAAATAGAACCAACTAAATTTAGGCAGCTACACACAAAAACTAATACCTGTATGAGCGGGATTAGTCATCTCTAGTTGAGACAAATTATGAACTGAGGTTGAGGAACTGTCATTCACACAACTGTCATTCACAAACGCTGCTGCCATTTCTATCTCAGTGTTTACGAGTGTTTCTGGGGGAACAACGATAGGGTACTTAGGAAAAAATAAAGCAAAACAACAACAGCAACAACAAAAACCCTGTCTGGTTTAGGCCACACCCACACCCAGGTTTAAATCCAAATCCAGATACAGATACATAGTGGCCTTGCATATATACTGTATACACACTTAAAATCGTTTCGATTATATTAAATCATCGATTAAATCAAATTATTTTAAATTATTATGTAAATATTTTGGATATCACACGACTGGATTCTCAGGAGTTGCTGAGATGGCAGTTATATAGAGTTAAGCTAGGATTTGCGTTAGATAAGGTCACACTGGGTTAATTGTTTTTATTTTCCTTTTTCCAGTATCCTGCACAAAAAAGTGGTTATTAGCATCAGATTTATTAGGCTACTAATGTACATATGAAACATTTTGCAGATGCCACAGCTTCCTATAATGCTTTTACGTCTTGCATTTTAAAAGTAAAAGTAGTACTTTAGCAGCTTTATGGTGCTTAAAATAGTTTTATACTGTAGTTGTGTAATGATTAAATGACTGACAGTTCTGAATAATAAAGTTTTTGTTTACCTTGAGGTGTTTTTAACTATGTGTTTATTAGATGTATGGTACCTAATTGTAATTGTATTTAGGTGTATATAAGTGTTAAGCTACATATACTGTAAATATTGTTTATTATTATTATTATTACTTGTATTAAAAATATATTTTACAGAGATAAAAATAACTCACACATATGTTAGGTAAATTTCACACAGTATATAAATTTATATATATCACATTTAAGTTAAAATAATTTGGGTTAAAATTTGAGTAGATATATTATGTGTGAATAAAATATAACATTTTTACCTTACATTGGAAATTATTTTTTTTTTGAAAAAGTATTTTTTTTAACACTGGTGTTAACTAAAATAGTGCTTAAAATAGATTTATATACTTGTGTAATGATTAAATGAATGAATGACAATTCTTTTGTCTTGAAATGTGTTTAATGTGTTTATTAGATTAATGTGTTAATTGTATTTAGGTGTACAGTATATAAGTTTATCAAGCTATATACTGTATATATTGTTCACTTGTATTAAAAATATTTTACAGAGATCAAAATAACTCATATATTAGGGAAATTTCACACAGCATTCTGGTACATGGTATAAAATTTGGGTTAAAATTTTTGGATGAAAATATTAGCTTCTCAACCCAATTTGTTTTTAGAGTAGATATTTTATGTGTGAATCAAATATAACCTTTTTACCTTACTTTGGAAATTATTAACAGAAACAACAGCTGATGTTAATATATCATGCTTGTAAAAGTGTTTTTTAAATGCATTTTTTTTTACAAACAGTATTTTTGTCATACTGCATGTCACAAATGTTCCCCCTCGGTGTTTAAATCCGTGTTAGTGGCTGCAGAGAATCAGCTCAGAGTCTCAGTGTTTGGTCTAAACCACACGCAGGCCGTAAACACCAACGCAGACAAGGCTGTGAACGAGAGCGGAGCGGAATGACCTACAATACACGACGCCTACACTGTGTACTTTTCCTGCATATCGACCCTTTATGATAACATCAGTGTGACCTTTGTGAGCCGAAATGAGGAGGTGTGTGTAGTCAACACTTCAGCTTGTGCTGAATGACTGCACCACTTCAGTGTTGAATTAACATCTAACACTTCTGAATGAAAGAAAAAGAGCAGTGTTAAATTTAATCACACAGCCCTGATACAAATCTCGGTGCTAAATTAACACCTATAGTGTTGCATTGAAGTTAAAATAGCATGAACTCCGGTTTTCACATTTGTGTTAAAACTGTTCAGCTTTACACTGGTAATGATGTCTAACATGTAACGATGTCTATCTCACCCAAAATCTTTTCTGTACACACACACACACACACACAAAGTAAATATCTGACTCAAATATCACACAGTTCATCACTGCATGACGATGATGTCACGCAAATTTTCCTGTAGTCTATAAACATGAAGAAAACACAATGTCGCTAAAAGCGTTATCAGGGCGGCCATTTTGGACAACAGGAATTACTTTTCCTCACTGCAATTTGGTAACTTTTCGAGGCAAGTTATCACCAGAAGGTTCCACTTTAAACTTGTAAATACAAACTATTTACAGTGTACATGTGTAAGCAAGTGCAGGAAGATTTGGGTGTGCATTTACAGAAAAGATTTGGGTTGACTTTTAGCTAATTTAGCCTCGTCACTCCGGTGCAAAATTAAAGAGGCAAAGGGGAGTCCTGCCTAGTATTATCATAATGTCGTCTTGTGTATTTTTAAACTTCTGTATTTCTGCATGTTTAATCTTTGCTGGGTTGGAGACATGTTTCGAGGTCAGTGTTAAGCCTCAAATCCTCTTTTCTCCTCTTGTGGATCCTCTTACCGCAGTCACTTTGTCCTAAGCAACCTGCAGCTCAGTAGAAAGACAACTAGATTCTATCATTATAATAAATCAGACTGGAAGCTGTATGCATGCAGCTTTATTATTACTACCATTATCATTAGTTTTTTTTTTTTTTTTTAATTTTTAATATGGATGGACTTTGAAGAAGCTGATAAGATCTACTGTATACGGCTTTATCTTAGCAGCAGTCGAGAGCTGGATGAATGAGGACATTATTCTTTAAACCTACTGACTGACAGAAATAGGTAAGTTACCATTATAATGAATTTTAATACAGTAATCATACACTATTTATAAATTGGTGTACATGTTTAGCAATGTTAGCCAAGGTGACCGGGTTTGTGTGTGTGTGTATGTGTGTGTATGTGTGTGTCTCACTAATTAGACTTTGTCACTAATTAGATTTTTGTTAGGCGGCACAGTTACGATCTTGAGCTTAGGTTCTCCCCATGTCCATGTGGGTTTCCTCCGGGTTCTCCGGTTTCCTCCCAAAAACATGCCAGTAGGAGGATTAGCTACAATATGTTGCCCCTAGGAGTGAATGACTGTGTGTGTGTGTGTGTGTGTGTGTGTGTGTGTGGTGTCCTGGGATGGACTGGTTTCTCATCCGGGGTGTATTCCCAGGATAGACTTCGGATCCACAGCAACCTTGAATGAATGAATAATTAGACTGTAAACCACTCACTACACTATACACTTAATTTTGTGTTATTTTTGGTGCAGAATATCAAAAAATATGACTTCAGTAGGGAATAAAACATGCTGCTAGATGAAAATAATCAACGATGTGACAGTCTGATGAAGCGGAGTTATTGATAACACCTAGAAGTTGATTATTTTTACTTAACAGCATGTCTTGAAGTGTTTTATTCCTCTTACACCACAAGAATTTGCCAGTGATTTAAATTGTCTTATATATTAATGAATGACATTTTTGCATTTTAACTCTTAATAGTTACACTTAATGTTGTCTCCTTACAGAAAACATCATCATATCAATGATTACACAGTGTTCTTTGTTAAATTGCAACACCATAACACTTAATTTGTTAATTATTAGACTTAGATTATGAGGAGCCTCCACTATACAGTAAGTTCTGGTGTAAGTTGTTACTATAGAAACAATAATATTAAAATACAAATTAACATAAAACTATGATTTGCAGCTGCATGACTGTCAGAGCTGCTGTTATAGAAAATTAATCAATGCCTTCTGATCTGTCAGAATTGTGAATTCAACAGTGTTGAATCAAAACAGGTATAAAACAGATAAATTATATTTCAGATTGCTTCCTAGGCCTGTGATCTGTGTGTGCAATATGGCACTGTTTAGGTGACTGAGCCATATTTAAACTCATCCATAACTACCACTAGATGTCACAAGTGCAGAAGATATAAATATTCACCGGCGGTGCTCTTATTCACAGCACATTCACACAAAAAACTACACTTGTATACACATCCTGTATAGTACACAGTTATAGAAGGGAAATTATTTATGATCGCACTATTCGGTGTCACCTAGATGACGATGGGTTCCCTTCTGAGTCTGGTTCCTCTCAAGGTTTCTCCTCATGTCGTCTCAGGGAGTTTTTCCCTGCCACCGCCGCCTCATTGCTCATTGGGGATAAATTCATAACTTTAAAATTTATATCCTGAATTTATATATTTCTGTGAAGCTGCTTTGTGACAATATCCATTGTTAAAACTGCTATACAAATAAAACTGAATTGAACTTGTGTACACCAGTAGCAGCTTATTGTGTGTGAGGAAGTCTGTTAATTGCAGCTTGTTAATCATTAGCTAGCCAGTATAGCCTAAATGAAGTGTTAAATGAAGTGGAAACATCACACACAACACATAGGATACTCGTTTTTTAAAAAACAACATTTCAATGTAATTCAACTTAATTCCAAAAAGTCTTTGATATAAGTCAATGTTTTGTAGTTTTAGATTTTTGCCTCACTATACAGTTGCTAATGTGTTCAAAAACATTAGCATACCAGAGTCCAGTACGTCACAACGTTTGTACGGAGCAAAGGTCTTAAACTGTAATGTTTTACAATACTGTGCTAAATTACACCACGTCATCACACACCAGAAAAAAACGGCTCATCTTAAAACCTGAAATGTACACAATGAAATATTATTTGCTCCTAATTTTGATTAGTGGGGAAGAAATTTCTCAGTGTGTCCACAATTTTGAAAATTTCACTCTCTGCTCCTTTGGGCATGTGGTACTAAGCATTTGAGTATTCATAGTATATGAATACTATATCATACTATATATATACATATATACATATATATACTATAACTTCTAGTGTAGACTATGTGCACTACATTATATCTTTAAACTATCTTTTGGAAGAACGGTGTTCATCCCGATCCAGTTCTAGAGATGTGTAGAATCATTGAGAAGTTGCACCATGGCACCTCATAAAATTGGGAACTGTTAATAAAAACGAGACACACCTATGTTTTTTTATATATCTGTATTTTCTAGTTCACCTTTCATCTACAGACTGTTAATTTTACTTTACAGACAGAGAGCTGTAGTGTGACACAACGAACTGTCATATCCGTGTCTGCAATATAATCACACACTTCTATAGACTTTTTATTCCCAGAAATCCATTTATTGTTAGTTAGACCTCCGAGGAAGACAAACCCGTGTTTGTCTAGACATGTTATGTTACAAAATATTCTCCCGTTGCTATGAACTTTCAGGGTGTTCAAAATACATTAGCATTGTATAGGCTTATAGGCTTATCTCCTGGGTAATGTAAATATCAATTTTCATCGTGTTAATATCAGCTAAATGGCTACATTAATTCACTAGCTGGCTGCAGCTGAAGTTAAAGTACACCTAAACTCAAAACTGTGATTTTTTTTTTTTTTTTTTATGATTCATTCAGATGACATAGATTGTCATTGGGGTCTCATTTGGCACCACAGACACAATGGCTTTGAGATTATGAGGTGGTGAGGATGAGATGATCTAGAGGAACGTTTCCCTGTAAAACCTGTGTCCTTAAGCTAGTTAACTTAGCTGATGTTAGGTGATGAAAGAAATGTTGGTTGTTATGTTGTACTTGGAGAGGTTTGGTTGCAATGACAGTGCAAACCATGTTGCAATCTGCTGTGCTTGGAAAGTTCCAACTTGATTTTCCAACTCGAGTTCTAAACGTGTCCCGGCGCTTCGGCTCAGAAAAACACGGCTGTTTGAAGCAAGGTCATATTTCTACAGCTCATATCAGAATTTCATAAACACATAATATAAGTAAATCGACATGAATAATTTCTTCATGATTAGTGTGAAGGATGAGAAAGGATGTATTATTGGATAAGTCAGCTGTCTTGTTTATGTTTGCTCGTAAAAATGATCTTATTATTATTATTATTATTATTATTATAGTCAGTAAGTTGTTAAAACCCCTTTTCACAACTCAAAAGTTTTATGAAGTAGAAGGGAATCTCATCCTTTACAGTCGACGTGCGCCGCCATATTGTTGTGACGTCAGGTGTGTTTATGCCAGAGAACTCGGGCAAGACGGATATGACTAGGAATTCTGATTTGAATGACTATATGATTGGACTTTTCTATATCAGAGATCATTTTTTCCCCCTATTTGTGCCAATTTATTTATTACAGCTATTACATCTGACAGGAGGATATGAGGTCATTAAATAAAATTGTTGTCACACATCAGTGATGGTCTAGTGCATAATAACTGAAATATAAGTAAATAAATGTAACACACACACACACACACACACATTTATATATATATATATATATATGTATATATATATATATATATACACTTTATATATATTTTTAGAAATTATACATATATATATATATATATATATATATATATATATATATATATATATATATATATAAAGTAAATAAATGGTAATAAACCATAAATCCAACAATCACATTGCAAGAAACTTTATTTAATATTGCTGTACACATATGCTTTAAAAAAATTTAAAAAATAAAATCAAAATATTGTGACTGTAAAATTGGACACTAGAAAAATGAGTCAAATTAAATATGTTTAAAAAAGTCCATTATTCCACACAGATTCTTTGTATTGATCAGTGCAAAGAAGATGGGCGATGACGTAACGGTAGTGCACTACTTAGTGTTCTCACTAGCTAGGGCTCGCGGATTGGAACACGCCCCTCCTCCCTGTGTATCCATAACAGCGTGGGCGCGTGAGGCAGCATGACCGTGTTACGACTAGGAGAAAGCACCGAAAGCCCTAGAAAATGGCGAGGACTGGACATCTTAGCCGTGCATAGGTGCAGGTAGAGGCGGGGAGTTGCATATTCCTGTCGTTTCTTTAAAGTGAGCGAAGAGATACAGCAGTCAGATCGGGCCACGGAGGAGTAATGTTATAAAACCTGGATGAGAAAACACGGCGGGGAGCAACGCATGGACGTGTGAGTGCAGAACTACAGCGTGATTAAAGAACGGGTCCTAATGCACAAAAAAACCACAAGGCTGTGAGGTGGGATTTAAACGCAGAAAGTGCAGCGGATGTGTGCAGTTATGTGTTGACACTGCAGCGCGAGCGCGAGCGCGTGCACAGTGTTCTGTTCCACTAGACTAGTTAACAGTTAAACACCTGATTAACTCATTAGCTAACTAGCTAACTTCTGTCTTTATGTGGTTGAAAGGATAAAAAACAGCCTGGTTGTGAGTCTTGCAGGAATTTCTGTGCTCAAATGTGGTTGTTGTTGTTGTTGTTATTATTATTATTTTTTTGTTATTCTAGGTTTAACTTTATGGTTCATTAGTGCAGTTTTGTAACTCAATTGGATTCTCGACTCTGATTGGTCAGAAAATGTTAATTAATATTCTATAGCGAAAGTAGTTCCGGATCCAAGGCGAATCACAGGTTTATATTAGTGCGCTTGTTGGTACTATAGTAACAGCTTGGTGGTGGTACCTGGAGGACCGACACGGCCCGGGTTCGAATCCCAGCCAGGGAACCAACCTCAGACAGGGCGCTCCCAGTGCCGGTCCCAAGCCCGGATAAAAGTGGGGAGGGTTGCGTCAGGAAGGGCATCTGGCGTAAAAAAATCTGTGCCAAGTCAAACATACGGACCAACGATCCGCTGTGGCGACCCCTAACAAGAGCTGAAAGAACACCAAGAACAGCTATAGTAACAGCTTGCACAGGGACGTGTACGGCTGACGTGCAACATAAACGGATTAAAAAACACTCGAAATTGTTGATGTGAATGTTTCCGTGAGGAGGTGTTTTATTTAGGAAGTTTGGAAGGAGTCTCCAGTATCAGTGCTTTGTAACAGTCTGAGGGAAAGCTGTAACTTTAGGTAACAGGAAAGTTTTCAGGAAAGAGGAGTTTTGCTCTTTACAGTGTTTTATCTGATTAACTTCAAGAGAGAAAAAAAAGAGACTGGTGACAGAACGAGAGAAGGAGTCTTCAGTGTCAGGAAGTTTTCTGACATGGGAAAAGTCTTCAGGACAGCAAAGTTTACACTTTCCATTTTCACAGTAACATAATAACAAGCAGCTTTTTTTTCAATGTGATTAACTTCGAGAGAGAGAGAGAGAGAGGAAAAAAAAAAGAGAGTCTAGTGTCGAAAGAGTTATATGTTTATATCTGTTATAACATAACTGATAACAGGAACTAACTTGTTTCGCGGCGTGTTCTCTTTGTAATCATAGTGTTTGGGTTATATTTGTTTACACAGTACGAAGGTCACATTTTTCCATTTACACAGAGACTTTCTCAGTATTTCTTAAAGTGATTCAGGAAGTGTTGTGTATAAGCTCCGTTTGTGGTGTCACTGAATACAGTCAGTGACATTGAACCAATTATGGTCTATATAATTAGCCACTATACTACATAATAAGTTACACTACAGCATTGTTGAATTCTTAAATCCGATTGATCAGAAAGTCTGCATGGGAATTTTATTTTATTTTTTTTTAATGGAGAAAAAGAGAGGCGGGTAAAAAATGACTGTTGTGATACATTCTATAACATTAAATGTACCAATAAATGGTTAAAAAGTATTGTTAATCATTGATCTGCTTCGCGTTGGGCCATATCACACCACCTCAACATGGATTATTTACCTATACCAGCATGCCCCCAAGAGTTTTATTCCTTATTAACAGGTGCACATGGAGGAACTTTGCATATTCAAGCATATCCACAGATCTTTGTATAGATATTACTTGACCATCTTCCTGCTCTAACACACATGATTCAGCTCGTTGCGTCATGCCCGGGTTCGTAAATGTGTTGGCACAGGAATTTACCTAACTACTGTTTTTTTCCCTTCAGTTTTGTACTCCGTGTCACGACACCCACTTGTCTACATGTTTACTGAGTACTAATAAGGAGCGCAGACAAGGTGGAGCTGGACGTGAGTGTGTGTGTGTGTGTGTCATGGAGTGTAAGAATTTGTCAGCACCTACTCGAGTGGAAAGCAATAAAAGCTTATTTTCTGGTGAAGTACTTCAGAACAGGTTGTGGAGTTTGGATTTGTAGTGCAGCCACTGGCCGGATAAACCTTTGGTGAAGAGGAAATACGTTGGTGAAAAGAGTGTCTGATTGACTCTTTGAGTGAATTGAGCTCAGGGAAGTGACACAGAGGGTAAGTCGTGCCGTTCACACCCCTTTGTTAGAAAAGACACAGTGTTGCCTGAAAAGGAGAAGGAGAGGTTTAAACCTTTTTCATTTTGCCTTTTGTTTACGTAGGTCAGTCTCATTGAGGTAGAAATCTCTTTTTCAGGACAGACCTGCTTGACACCAGCTTACAGACATAACCATGACATCAAAACAACAATCAGCATCAACTACAGCTGGCAGCTTTTATACCCCTATTCAGATATATAGATTTGCATTGGCACAGGCGCCGAACATAATCAGTAATGCTGCAGGATGTACTGTTGTAGGAAAACAATTAATGACAGAGTGGTGTGATGAAGCAGAGTTACAGTTACCACCACGACGTTGATTATTTTCCTAAAACAGCACGTGCCAAAGTGATTTATTACTCATGTATCACAGGGATTTGCAAATGAATTTTATTTATTAAAGAATGACAGTATACAGTATATGGCTAAAAGTTTGTGGACACCTGACCGTCACACTCATATGTGGTTCTTCCCCAAACTGTTACCACAAAGTAGGAGGCACATGATTGTCTAGAATGTCTTTGTATGCTGTAGAATTACAGTTTCCCTTCACTGGAACTAAGAGGCTCAAACCTGTTCCAGCATGACAATGCCCCTGTGTACAAAGCGAGCTCCATGAAGACATGGTGTGTGAAGGTTGGAGTGGAAGAACTCGAGTGTCCTGCACAGAGCCCTGACCTCAACCCCACTGAACACCTTTGGGATGAACTGGAACACCGACTGCACCCCAGACCTCCTCACCAACATCAGTGCCTGACCTCACTAATGCTCTTGTAGCTGAATGAACACAAATTCCCACAGCCACGCTCCAAAATCTAGTGGAAAGCCTTCCCAGAAGAGTGGAGCTTATTATAACAGCAAAAGGGGAATAAATCAGGAATGGGATTTTCAACAAGCACATATGGATGTGATGGTCAGGGGTACACAAACTTTTGGCCATATGGTATATACTATAGTTGTTTAAATTTGGCAGATCACTAAATGGTGTGATTGAGCAGCAAGACCAGAAAAATGAAAAATAGACGATCACTTTTTGGCCCTTTAGTTGCAACCATTGTTCAGGAATGTTCAAGTAAAAATGGAACGTTTTATCCTTTTACCTTTAAATATGTAAATATTTGAACTTCGGATAGTACTTAAACAGTGATATTTGTTCTGACTGACTTTGTATGAACTCAGAAGCGTCTGCAGTGTTTGTTGGTTAGTTAAACTGGATTTAAATTAACACGTGATCCTCGATGTGTGTGTATACATCGCTGTCTTTCCTTCACCATGTTGCGATTTGTTAGCTACAGTATTACCACTATGCATCAGTGGGTCATAAATGAGAAGCATATTATTGAGTGAAACTAATAGGAAGTGTGTGTGTGTAGTTATGTGTGTGTTATGAGGAGTGTGAGGAGCCTGGATCTGCTGATGGATCCTGGAGGTTTAACAGGTTATGCTCATGAAGTATTAGTGTAGTACACTACACTAGTATAAAAGTGTAATAGGTGATGTAAAGGAAAAGATGAGCTGCACTGAGTGTGTTGAACATGCACAGGATGTTGTGTGAAAACATTATGAGTAAGACTCAATATGACCTGGTTGTGATCATCGTTCTTGCGTACATCTTCCCTCTTCCTGCCTGCCAGTCATGACTCAGAATCAGGGCACGACATTTCCTCAGTATTTCTCATTTCATGTTCTGGCAGAATCTCCATACTATTTTATTTGCACGCGTTTTCTTTGGACCTTGTTCCACATGTAATTTATCACATAACACGCCTGTCTTCTTGCTTTGATTTTGGAGTCATTTAAAGTGCAGTTGAAGTTGGGACACATCCCAAACCTCAGGACCCTGCCCTCTCCCCCCCCCTTTTTTTCATTACTCACACTGAAACGCCCAGTGGTAGTGAAGCCTTGCATGCTAGTGTGAAATGGAGAGATATTTTTCAGTGGACAGAATATTTTTCTTGCAGCCCCTCCCTTCCCGAGGCATTTTCTTTCCTCTCTCGACCCTCAAACCTCTCTCTCTCTCTCTCTCTCTCTCTCTCTCTCTCTCTCTCTCTCTCTCGTAGTTGACCTGTGAAATCTCATCAGAGACTTTTGTAAAGGAAAAACACTCCATATGGAGTATAGCCCTGTTAGTATGTTTATGGCATCTTCACGTTTCCTTTGCCTGAAATCTTGGCTGTGTTCCAAACTGATCACACTGAACAATGCATTAGGCATTAGTCAAAAATGTCAGTAGACATTTTTCAAAATCCAAAAAAAAAAAAAAGTATATTTATGAAGGGAAAAAACACAAACTAGTCTATATATAGTGTACTGTTTACAACTACATTTCATTACGTCTCTTCATTTTCAATGAGGACCTCATTAAATACCATGTAACACAATGAGGATTTGGTCAGTGTGTGGGGTTTTGGTCAGTGTGTGGGGTTTTGGTCAGTGTGTGGGGTTTTGGGTCAGTGTGTGGGGTTTTGGTCAGTGTGTGGGTTTTGGCCAGTGTGAGGGATTAGTTAGTGAGGGGATTTGGTCTGTGTGAAGGTTTACTCAGTGTGAGGGTTTGATCTTTATGTAGGGGTTTAGTTATTTGGTTGGCATGGGGGTTTGATCGACATGAGAGATTTTTTTATTGATGTGAGAGAGTTTGGTCAGCGTGTGGGTTTAGTCAGCGTGAGAGTTTGGTCGGTGCGAAGGTTTAGTCGATGAGGGTTTTGCCAATATGAGAGTTTGGTCAGTGTGAGGGTCAAGTCAATGCGAGGGTTCTTCCAAAGTGAGGGTTTTGCCAATGTGAGGGTTTGGTCGGTGCGAGGGTTTGGTCGGTGCGAGGGTTCTGCCGGTGCGAGGGTTCTGCCGGTGCGAGGGTTCTGCCGGTGCGAGGGTTCTGCCGGTGTGAGGGTTCTGCCAGTGTGAGGGTTCTGCCAGTGTGTGGGTTTGGTCAATGTGAGAGTCGGTCAACATGAGGGGTCTAATTATTAAGGGAAAAGGTGGAATGTTAAGACATTGTTTTTTTTTCTCTTATTTTCACCTTTTTAAAAGAGAACACATGACGCCTATAAACTGTGTGTACCAGTGTATGTGTGTAACTGTTACAGATTTGCTTACCACACTATATTATTGTGCTACTATTCACTTTGTAAATGTGTCATGCACATTGAAAGAGTGCTGGAGGACAAGAGCTGCGCCTCAAAGTGAAAACGCCCGTCACACCCGATTTTACTAACTGCTCTTTCTACCCTCAGGTTTCTCACTGATTAAAGTGTCAAACAGAAAGTTCTTCTCTGGTTGGTCTTTCCCTGACCTGGACCCTGTTGCTTTGACCTTTTAGTGAACTCAGTTTACACCATGCTGGCTGCTTTAACAGCAGAGTGCAGACATCTGTGTCCACTCCAAACTTTCGTTCCCTCAGTTATGTAAAATAAATACAACTTTGTGTAATTCTATTTATTCAGAATTCCCTCACTTTGCACTAGTGTAGAACAGTGTGTTGTTCTTGTCCACATACAGCCCACACAGAGGAGTGAACCAAGTCAGTATCATGGGTTAGCTGTAAGGAGACGACGGTTAACACTGCATGTGTTGGGTGTACATGTGTGACTGGCTGATTGCCTGGAGCTGTGTGTCGGAGCAAAACGATCAACAAGACAAGACGAACAGGCCTGCTATCATGAAATCCTTCCCATCTCTCAGAGCTGATTGAAAGTTTAGATCAGGGGTGTTCAGGTGAAATTTATGATGGTCCAGCTGCATGAAATTTCTTGCTCACAAAACGATCATGATAAGCAGCTAACCCGACAGAACGGAGACGACAGTTAACGCTTAACCAGTATTTATTATTTGATGTGTATAAATAAGACAATTTGAAGACTTGAAGGTGAGAATAAATGCATATGTCTGTCCATAAATAGTGTCTTTAAACATTATTTCATAGTTGACTTCTTTGTCTGAAGAAGCCATGATGTCACTTGACTAATCAGACTAGATAGGGTGTGAAAGTGAAATAAAAATCTGTGATATTCTGTGAAAACTCTTCTTTTCTTGATGAGCTGTCTTCAGCTAAATAACTTACATAAACGCATGCGATTGGCCGGGACGTGTTTTGAAAACTAGAGTTTCTGAACTACAGCCATTAGTTTCATACGTTTAGCAGTTCTGCTACAGGATTTTTCAGTATTTCACTCTTCTAGGTCGGATCTGGACCATGGTCCATCAGTCGATGAGCTTGGTTTAGACCTTTACCCTACGTTCACTTCTATGTCTGTGCACGACACGGAGCCACGATCTCAGCGGCGAGCATCAAAACGACATCTGAATTGCGATTTTCTCAATTCTATGCAAATTAGATATGAAATGCTGGACAGTGCATGCCTACAAGAGATAAACGACGAGCGACTTCTCGTCTCCTGCTACTGTGAACATAAAGTAAGAAATGACAATCGCTCACTTCTCCAAATATATTTCAGATCTTTTCAACATGATGGGAATGAATGTTTTTTTTTGCAATTTGTAAAACATTTCTTTGAGAAGGAGTGGCTGCAGAATGCATTTTCAGGTGCACATCTCTTTCTTTAAAGGAAATGATAACAGGATGTGAAGAAGACAGGAGAAGTGAGAGTCTCTGACAGCTCCTTATTCTAGAAAGACATTGTCTCTAAGTCGTCCTACGCTGTGGATGCAGGCCGTGTGTGTGTATTTCGGCTCACATTAGTGTGACCGCGCAGGTCGTTTTTTTATGAATCTGGTGACTTGGTACAGTAAATAAGTCCACGTAAGTCCTTGTAGGTGTGTGTTCATTGTAAACACTGAGTGTGCATGGATGAAATAGAAAAATGAAGTCATGTAGGTTCAAACATTCACCTAAAGTGTGTTTATAGTTCAGCACCCATCACTGTATGACCGTAACCCATATTAACTGTCCTGACTCATCATTTTTCATTCACATGCAACGTCATATTAGTGTGAACTCCAGCATAGAAGTAGTCGAGACGTTGGAGCAAATGATGGACTCTAAGTCCCAGAATGCAATGCAGCTATACGATGCATTCGCGCTGAGAAGCTCGGCTCGGCTGGTTAGCGATCTACGAGATGACGAGCTCGTAGTGGAAGCTTCGGAAGCTGATCTGTTTGAGCAGACTGTACAGATGTGGAGGTGTGAGAGAGTGAGAGAGCTGGACAGATTAAAAGACTAAAGCTCTGCTGCATCAGCAGTAAAAGCAATTTAACGCAGAATTTCATTATAAAACAAATTTCGACACTATATTAGTTATAAATATCGATATACAAAGATATAATATCTGTTATACTTTCTGATGTTATGCAGTATTGCTGATTAAATGAAGAAATATTAGCTTCAGCTGTCCAAAAGATAAGTGAATAGAGAACCATGTCTTTTAAATTTAATTAATACATTTGTGGCCATTTAAAAAAAATATATTTTTTACATTTAATATTTAAAAAAAAAATTTTTTTCTTGCTGACCAAATAAATTCTCATGTTGGTGTATTACTCCATTTTTTTAAATTTTTTTTTTTTAAAAGTTACAATACTATAATGTGTACACACACACACACACACACACACACACACACACACACATATATATATATATATATATATATATATATATATATATATATATATATATATATATATATATAATGTTGTAATATTGGTCTCTGGTTGCCGTACCATGAATTTTTACTACCATTCCTGCTCTAATCTGAGCCTTCCAAAGCTAAGCGTGTACATATAAGACTAACATGGTACAAAAGGTAGCAGAAGCTAATGATGACCCTCCAGCCTGACAGCAGCGTTTTCCTCTGATCGGTATCAAGAAACGGTTCACGACTCAAAACTTCAGCATGGCGTCTCGGGACCAAAACAACAAACAGCTGTAAATCTTCTTTGTCCTGAAATGCCTAATGATCTAAAGTGTCCTAAGGCGACTGAAACACAACATTCAGGAGGAGTTCGTCGATGCAGGCCCCATTTTTTTTTTGGCCGCGTCTGTGCTGCTGACAAAGTCCAGAGGCGAACAGATGTTGCAGAGTTGAAGAGTTGCATGTTCTTCTCAACGTCCCATAATGCTCAGAGTTCCAAGAAACGCAGCGGACTGAAGTGTCCCTCTGGCTTTTAAAAATGACGGCCTTCAGAGCTTCCTGCTCTCATTCTTTCACAGGAGGACACGTGGCCTTGTTATTAAGACTAACTTCAGACAGAATGCTTCTGTCTGTTTTGTTATAAAACCCTTCAGCTGTGTTTAATCTGCTACTGTCATAGCACATTACACTGCTACCTGTGCTGCCACTCTGGGCACGTCTGTAACTTTATCATACACTACGGCTGTGAAACACACAGAAGGACACAGCACTGCTGACTAGAACTAAACCAAACAACATCCATTTTTTGGTTAAGCATCGCTGCACACTTCATTTCTTTATGCTCCTTATACTTTTTCACAGCCATGCTCTCTTTCAGCTTATAACAACAACGTGATAAATACTGACAGTGAAAGAGATTTTAATGGAAAGTTGTTCTCAGAAATATCTTTATAAGAAAGAAGATTTGATCTTTTTGTTTCCTTTTGGATTTTGTTTTAGACTAGGTTGTATCATGAAAATTTCAAATCCATACACTCCTAGTTTGCATTAGGGGTGAGCATTTTGACAAGCGTATCACATCACGTTCGCTCCTTGTCAAAATCGCTCAGATCCTTACACTTGCCCATTTTTCCTGCGTCCAACACATCAACTTCGAGAACTGACTGTTCACTTGGTGCCTAATATATCCCAGCCCTTAACAGGTGCCATTGTAACGAGATAATCAATGTTATTCACTTCACCTGTCAGTGGGTTTAATGAGATCACTGATCGGTGTGTATTGTTGTGTATAATATTGTTCAGTTCTAAACTGTACACTCAGGATCGATCATCCTTAATAAAAAGGTGTCCATTAATACAGGTAGAGGTAAACTTGTAAACTTATTGTACTGGTATTTTATATTTAATGCAATATTGTGATATGATAATAAACCACAATCCAAAGTTAGGCCATTACGGCGATGTAAGATGGAATTATGGCACAACTTTCGTCTTTTTGTCTTTTTATTCTCAGACAGCTTTATATAGTACACATGGATGAGACAATGCAGTAATAAAGTAATAAAGACTTTATGAAGTCACGTAACAGTTGTTAGAGTTGTTAGTCTGATCAGAAATCAACACAAAGAGCTGTCAGAGCTGAAGAATAAACAGCTTTTAGTCCTAGTCAGTCCTGATTGGAGTGATTTTCCTGTTCCTTGTAAACACACCTAAACCTGTGTGTGTGTGTGTGTGTGTGTGAGCAAGGATATCTGGATGCTCTGGTACTTTATAGTCAGACACACACATGGAGCTGAGTGAGCTATGAGCTCAGAGAGATGTTTCCACAGGTTTTTTTTTTCCCCGAAAACATTCGCCCTGGACGTAATCCTCACGCAGGTAGGGTTTAGTCTGTGTGTTATGACTGATGACTTGAGTGATGTACAGCTGTTATTACTGGATGGAGCTGGTTTGTGCATGTTTGTTAAACGTACAGTCTGCTTGTAGCGCCTTGTTCTCTACCACGGGCAGATTACAGCTCAGCGGCAAATAACAGCATCGGGGTGTTGTGCAGGACAGACGTGCGCAGGCTTGTGCGCTCGCTAATAGACGTCAGGTGTTTCTCCATAGCGAGCTGCAATCACAGTTTGTCATGTCAAGTGATCATGGTGTGGAATCGTGGCTTCCTGGAAAAAGATTGGCGCAATCTCATCATCCAAAAGACCTAAAACCTTATTTATGTATTTTTAACATAGCAAAATGAAGTAAAAGAGGTTCGTAGAATTGTGAAAAGCGGCTTGAAAATGTTTTCTTGCACTGTCCCCATTAGGACTATATAAATTTCTCAACAAAATTTGACCATTTTGACTGGAAAAAGTGTTGTTTACTTTAAGTACAGTAACAACAAAACAACTTTAAAGCAAGAATGCACTTTTACTTGTGGCTACGACAAAAATTACGCTAAATTGCGTAAAATTTGTAAGAAATATTTACAGGAAGAATATTTATAGGAAAACTATTAACAAAGCTAATTAAATTCCTATAACTGTACATCCTGAAGAGTATTATTCCTCTTATACCACAGCAATTTGTCACCGTTACCATTACAAGTTCTTTTTGTGAGTATAGTAAGGCTTTTTATCCATTTATAGTTACATTTCATGTTGTGGAACATGATCACTTATGTTATAGCAGCTGTAGAATGAAGAATGAAATGCAGCTCTATGCGATGACTAATGCACACTGATATGCTAATGGGAATATTCCACTTTTGCGGTGTGCTCGTGCTGTCACCGGCTTCACCAACGTAAGTCTTGTGATTGAAGTGACTCATGTATCAGATTCTTGAAGTGATTCATGAGTCACTTGATGTGACGGCTGTCAATCTGGACAAACACCGGGGTTTTTGTTGATCCAACAGTCCTGTGTGATTGAGCAAATAGCGTAATGCCAATAAGAGAACGGATTTATTTACAATTAATCATGTGTCAGATAGCCTTTATACGACATACCATAATAATATTCTCACACACAAAACACTGTCACACTCTCTGTAGGTAGAGTCTTTTGGGATACAGCTAACCCACCTACCAGCGTGTTTCTGAGACAGAGAACCCAGAGGAAACCCATGTAAACAAGTCCAAGCAGAACGTAATCTCAGGATTCTCGATTCTGATTGGTCAGAAGATGTCGATTAATTTTCTTTAACAGCAGCTACAAAGCAAATCACAGGTTTATATTAAAGCACTCATTCTAATACGTTATCGTTTGTATAGTAACGGCTCGGAGAGGAGCTTGCATGCCAGATGCTCGTGGATTTTTTTTTTTAAAAAAGTGTAATTGTTGCTATGGTAACGTTCTCTGTGAGGAGGCGTTTGTTTAGGACTGACACTGGAAGTCTCCAGTGTCAGTGCTTTGTAACGGCACATTTGAACAAGAAGTTTATCTCCATGGGAAAGTCTTCAGGAGTTCACGCTCAGTGGTTTCTCAGTAACATGAAAGATATGTTTTTTTTTTAAAAATGAGTGAAAACAGGAGCGAACTCGTTTTGCAGATGTTTCACAACATTAAATGTAACTACAAATGGATGAAAAGCATACCAACTAAATTAAAAACATATTCACTGTGTTGTAAAAGGAATAAAACACTTCTGGACATGCTATAATAGGAAAATAATCCATTTTTTTGGGGTGTTAACAGCTACTCTGCTTCATCAGTGATTATTTTTCTATAACTGCACAACATCGAGTGTTTTATTCTTTACTTATTGACCAAAATCTCTGTGTTTATACGGAGTGAGACTTGGTGTAAAGCACACTGATGGAAGGTGAGGTAGATAGGTGTGTGTGTGTGTGTGTGAGAGAGAGAGAGAGAGTGAGTGTGTGTGTTTGCGTTCTGAGATGCTTGCAGTGATGAATGAGGATACAATAATATATAATTAGGTGCTAATGTTATTGTTTGCTAATAGTAGACCATTCAAGTTTTGCCACTAACTGAATCAGTAATGTTGATGTGTGATATCAGTCACAGTGTAGATGTGTGTGTGTGTGTGTGTGTAAGAATGTAAGAATAGTTTCATTTTTTATTTTAAATCCAGTTCAGCTGTTTAAACTGCTGGGAAGTGACTGTGTAGGTAAATCTCTCGAACCTGACAGATGGAATTTGTGGATATTTTTGCCTCTTCTTTTTGGCTGCATAAGTCAGGAGCCATAAACCACAACCACAGAGCTGCACCAATCCCGAGAGGCGTTGATACTGTGTGGAAAATTGTCAGTGAAGTATCTAGTGAGGGATGAGGTAGAAATGTTCAGCAGAATTCTTAGAAAACACACACACACACACACACACACACACTTTTTCATTTATAAAAATGTTTTTTTGTACTGTGTCAGGCAGTCAGGCAGTCGCAGCTGTAAAAGCACACTCGGTGCTGAGTCAAAAGAACCAGACACTGTATAACCCGCGACTCGCAGACCCACAGCACACAAAAAGAAGGAGAAAAGTGTATGCGTTTGCCTCTTTCTTTTTCTTTTTATACCACGTCGCTGCTGAGTTTGCGATTCAGAAAGTGTTGATTCATCTTCTATAACAGTAGCTGCAAATGTAGAGTAGAAGCTCCACATAACCAGATTGAACAAAACATGTATAATTATTCATAGGGTGAAGTTTTCTGTAAGGAGATGTTGATTCAGCATTTATGGAAGGAGTCTCCAGTGTCAGAGATAAAGCTGTAGGTTTTCCTCCATGGGTAAGTCTTCAGGACAGAGGAATATGTACTTTGTTGTGTCTCGGTAATATGACCAGCTGCGTTTTTTTGTTTGTTTGTTTGCTTTGTTTTTTGTCTTATTAACTTCAAGAAGGAAAAAAACCCAAAAACGACTGTTTATAGCTGCTATAGTATAAGTGATAACAGGGACTAACTTGTTTCACAGACATTCCACAACAATAGATTTAAGTGTAAACAGATAAAAAGTATATGTCGCTCTTTAATAAACAAAAAAAAGTAATCCCTGGCGAATGCCTGTGGAATAAAAGACTTCAGGATGCGCTGTTATTAGAGAATGTTTCAATTCACGGTGGTAACAGTGACTCCACTTCATCACACCATCCTGTTGTGGATTATTTTCCCATAACAACACATTTGATCATGTGTTATTCCATACATAGTATGTTCATATGCATTCAGAATGAGTGGCTTGTTGGCCTCTTTTATGTTTATAGTATTTGTTCGTTTCTGTTAATTAATGCTGTAGATGTATGCTGAATTATTTTTGGTCGAAATAACAGCTGGACATATTTTTGTCTTAAACTTTGTCCAGGTATCGGTGATTTTCATATCAGATGGCACTGTATTGTCGACCCCATTTCTTTCTTTCTTGTTATCTGTGAATTTAACAGAAGCCCAGTCTGGATCCTGACTGTAAATAATAATCACTTGAGTTGTGGAGATATTTCACAACATTGTGCACTCTTCAGACTGTAAGCTGCTCTATACCCAGACACTGATACAGCATGACATCGGTTGCCTAATAGCTGTGTTCCCTTTAACTCTTGTGCTGTGGGTCTGACTCATTTTGCTTTAAGGTGTTTCCTCCTCACGGAATAACCAGAAGGAACAGTTAAGCTCGTTTGCCTGAAGGTTTTAGAAATCCTGGTATTTTGGACTGAAGTCCTTCATTTGTTGTGTGAGCTCAGCTTCCGTGCCTTGGTTTTCCTGAAGGACTTGTGTTGGAAACACCCAGTTTCTCTCATTAATACACTAGGGTGTTACAGTTTAAGGAATAAAACACTTTGAGCTAGGGATGGGCCATGTGATGATGCAATATCGATATTGTGATGTCATGATACACTTTTCTGAGATATCCTGATAGATGTTGTGTGTGTGTGTGTGTGTGTGTGTGTTTTAAATCATTATTAAGAAAGCAGCTGAGTTGATGTTAAAATTTTTGTACTTAATATTTCAAATTCTAAGTTATAAACACTTTTACAGATACATTTATTTTCCTCCTATTTTTATGAATGTTATTTTTCAGTATTTAAAAAAAAGTACTTTCATAGACATTAAATAGTTTGTTTAATGCAATGCTACTGTTTTGCTGGCAGTTTGTTAGCAAACTTGTGTTTCGTCAAGAATCGTGATATGATATTTTTGTCATATCACACACCCCTACATAAGGGAGTGCGGTTATAGGAAAATAGTCCAAGCCGAAGTGTTTTATTCCTCTTATACCACAGCAATTTGCCAACGATTACAATTTGTAATTTATTAAAGAAGTACACGTCGTACTTTTTATCCGTTTATAGTTACATTTAGTGTTGTAGAACGTCCACGAGACAAGTTCTCGCTTATGTTATAGCAGCTGTATACAATCGCTTAGCCTCTCTGTATTCTTTCTGTTGACGTTAATAAGACCAAAAACCGCAGCTTGTCATGTTATCGAATCATCTTGAAGACTTTGCCGTGACGGAAAAGTTACGTTTACAAAGCGCTGACACTGGAGACTCCTTCCATTAATGTTAAGTAAACACCTCCTAACAGAAAACGACACCAAATCGTTTTCTGTTAGAAACGATCATTTGAATGAGTTGTTACTATAGAAACGAAACGCATTAATATAAACCTATCGTTTGTGTTACAGTCGGAAAAACTGCCAGAGCTGCTGTTATAGAAAATAAATTAATCTGAGGATTGAGCAGTGCTGAGGTGTAAATACAGATTGATTGAAAAGTTGTCTTTATTTTGGAATCACAGTGACGACAAAGCTATGAGCTATAAAACGTGGAGTCTTGCAGCATGTGAGCAGTTTTAAACACATTTTATATTTTAGATTCTTCACACTAGCCTTGTTGACTGATTTAGTACACAATGCTTTTTCAACACTCGTACACATACCGAGATATCTTGTATCTCATATATGTGTCTTATATCTCGTCTTGCATCATATGCTTTTAAATCAGTAGATCTTGTACGTAACCCTATTCAGAATTTATGTAAAATTATGTAAGTGTGTTTAATGAGGATCTGAAAAAAGTTTTCTGGTGCATTGTCGATATGAACAGATCGGACTTTGTGATATCAGTGCAGCAGGCTGAAGATTTGAGCTTTTTTTTTTTTTTGGGTTCACGCTCCACTCCGAAAGAGGAAGTGCGCTTCAGACAGAAGGAAATGTAGACTGCCTTGTGCCCCTTTTGTGTAATTAATGGTGCCTCTCGTCTTCCTGTAACAGATGACATGACGATGCTGACTTCCTGTGGGCCGTGGAAGCGGCGTGCGAGCTCGTATTGGACAGTTGCAGAACGAAAAGGCAGCGCGAAGCTGAACGCTCTCAGATAGTGTGCCTGTTCGTCCTCGTCCTCATCCTCATCCTCGTCCACCTCCAGTCAGAATGGCATCTCTACAGCCACGGTTCCTCACTCGTTTCCTCATCTTCATCTTCATCATCATCAGCAGCAGCAGCAGCGGTCACGCTAA
Source organism: Pangasianodon gigas (assembly GCA_022758105.1). Lineage (NCBI taxonomy): Eukaryota > Metazoa > Chordata > Actinopteri > Siluriformes > Pangasiidae > Pangasianodon > Pangasianodon gigas. Next base: position 4,626,073 of record CM040482.1, on the reverse strand, counting down.
CGCCGTCCCCCGTGTCACATTTCCTCTCGGTAAGAGTGTTTCTTTTTTTTTTTTTTTTTTTTGTCATCTTAATTAATCAGTCCTGAAGTGCTGTATGCATTTATAGTTCACCACAATGTAGCCATGTGATGTATCCTGACATATTAAACATATCATCATCATCATCATCATCATTAATATCGCCCTATTTGGAAGGCAGGAGTAGGACAGCTGCCTTATTTTGGCAATTTAAAGACGTTTTTGTCAAAATTTGTATTTACTGAACAGAACCTTCAGTTTAATTAAAGAATAATTTTAGCAAATGTAATTTTTTTTTTATATATGCATTATGATAATACCATAAACCGTGTTAAAAATGTCCACCTACTATCATGATCAGATAATGTGAGAACCATACACTCCCCTTTTTATGATCTACTACATATTTGCTGTAAGATGATGATGAGATAAGATGGTTGTCAGTGGTAATAAATAATATCTTTTCTCCATTTTATCCTCCTTTCTATAGTTTTGACTAAATCTAGTGCTAATGAAAGCGAATTCAGAAACTGATCCAGCATGTATAGGTTTCAGAAACTTCCAGAACATGTTTAACTCTAAAGAGAATTCTGGTTAATGCACAATAATGAAATCCTTCTCCATGCAGTGTGTTTAGCTTGAATTGGCATTAACATGGGAGTTTAATTTCATTTCTCAGTTGGTGTATAATGCAGCTGTATAAAAGTACAAGCATGTCTTCATAACTGACAAAGCTCACATACACAAGGTCAATGTTTGTTTTCTAGATGATTGCACAATTCTGTGTAGTGATTAGCAAATCTGTCACATGATGAACAAAAACTGGTGTGTGTGTGTGTGGTTTATAATCTCAGCTATGTTTTATATTCCTTTTATATCCACTGCGCTGTTGAATTCAAATCACAGGTTTATGTTAATGCACTCATTCCAATACGTTTCTATAGTAACAACTTATGCATGGTCTTGTATAGCAGACGTTAACATAAATGGTTTTTATAAAAGAAAAATGCGTAATTGTTGATTTTTATGAGGGTTTTTTTTTAACATTTATGGAAGGAGTCTCCAGTGTCAGAACTTTGAAATGGCTAGAGGTAAAGCTGTAAGTTTTCCGACGTCTTCGGGACAAAAGAGTTTATGCGTTGCAGATTCTTGCTAACATGACGAGAGAGAGAGAGAGAGAGAGAGAGAGCAATTAATGTAATTATGAGATTAAATGTAAGTAAAAATGGATAAAAAGTAGTTCTTCAATAAAAAAAATACTAGTCTCAGGTACAATTTGTGCAGTTTTATAAGGAAATGAGCTGTAAGTGTTACTGAGCATCTTGCAGAAGCAGCCACAGTTCTTCTGGAGACTTTGACTGTCGACTCGCTTCTTATTTCTGCAGCGAAACCCAGCAGCCTTCATTCTGTTTTTATCTGAAAAGTGTCTCTTATGGAATCTGCTGCTTTCTTTACTGACATACAAACATTTTTCTCTAACATTTAATTTTGTGCTGGAAAACTAATGTTTGGAATTTTAAAATGTTTTTGTACTGAATCAATAATGTAGAAGTCATTAAAATAAAAATCTATAAAAAAGTTTATACTAAAAATAATAGGGTGCTTACGACTTCTGCACAGTACTGTATATTAGCAAACTGCTGTGATATGAGAGGAATAAAACACTTCAGGATGTGCTGTTAAAGGAAAAAATACTGACTTCGGGGTGGTGACTTGTTACAGTCACTGATTCCTGCATGTTCCTATAACAGCACGCCCCCAGCTTTCTTTTCTCTACATGGAATGATGTCTGATGGCTACACCAGAGATGGCACGATATCACTTTTTCTTTTCCGATACAGAAACCTTGACTATCAGCCGATACTGAAACCCACCCCATATTGTTGTATAAGATTTTTTTTAAATAATGTTTTTTCTAACTGAAGCGCTTCAGACTTAAACTCACACAAAAATCACTTACATTGTAAATATAATAAATATAGTCAATTAGAAATATAATAAAATCATTCCAAGTCTTTTTAGGTAAACATTCCCACATCCAAATATACATTTCTTTTCCAAATCTGATTCCAGACTTTGCCGCTTGTTACAGGATCCGATATCAGATATGTTTTCTCCAATATCCGATCCACCAGTTTTTTAATTTTAATCTATCTATCTATCTATCTATCTATCTTGTGCTGGTATTGGCCCGATAGCGATACTGGCTCACGTCTGTTCCATCTCTTCTAAACCCAGTTATGTCGCATTAATATTTAACTCTCAGTGATTTCACCCATGTAGGAACAAACTAGTTTTATAACACGATACGATTTCTGTGTTTTAAATCCAAACACACGTTTTTACACTTTGTTCACAGTGTCTTCGTAATGAGGACTGGAACAGGCAGATGTTGGGCGTGAGATTTCTCTGCGCATTAAGACTTGTCCTGGTCAAACTGAGAATACGAAGTGAGAAGCCCTTTAGCTGAACTTCTCATTTATAAGAAATGTTTTAAACCCAAATCTCAGCTACACACAATATTATGTCCAGGATCAGGTTTTATCCTGTTTTATTCATAGTTTAGGTTAAACAAGTCATCATTTTGTTCGTTTTCGCTCAGTCTAGGACTCAATTTGATAGCCGATGGTTTTATTATTATTATTATTATTATTATTATTATTATTATTATTATTATTATTATTATTATTGTTTTTTTTTTTTTTTAGAGAAAGCCTTTAAACTGATATGACAAAAATATTATATCATGATTCTTAAAGGCATTTCTATGTAGGTTTGTTCACAAACTGCCAACAATGTTGTGGTGATTAAAAAAGTAATTAATAAGTAATTAAAAAAATTAGAAATAATACATTTTAAATGTATAATAAATGTACTTTTTATATTGAAAAATAAGTATTTATAAAACAATTAGTTTTAAATATTTAACTGTGTGTGTGTGTATATATGTATGTGTGTATGTATATATAATCACTTCTGCTTTTTCCAGTCAGCTTCCAATTATTTTTCACAAATTTTAAAAATATGATGGTGATATTAACAGCTCAGATTGTATGACATGATTTTACGACAGATATTGTGACATAATTTATCCCAATATCAGTATTATATTGTTATGTAGCTCAGCCCTGGACTGATGTGCTCTTCAGATCTTCTTTCAGTTTTTGTAATCAGTGCTCAGGAAGTTGAACAGATGCCACAGATGGTCTAGTTGCGTTTAATGTAACTCTGGTGAGAATTAAACATGATTTCCAGCACTAGTTGTCCCAAAGCGTGTAGTTTTCAATCATTACTTTCCCTCATGACTTGCAAGAATAGCAGCATGCAGCGTTCTCAGCATTAAGCTTGGGTCTGATTGTGATTATTGAGTCTGTTCATGTTGTGAATAAGTATAGTATTTCATAATGTCCTATAGTTCCTGCACTACATTAGAATCATTTTCAAACAATGCTGTAACTTGCACAATTTTGTGATGATTTTGTTTCATACGCTCAAATTGAACGACTCAGCACTGATCATTAACACTGCACGAATAGGAGCATTTCTGGCTTGATGATGCTAATGTAGCTAACATTGCATTAGGTTATCATGACACAAATCTTGTCGAGTTCTCACACTTGCCGACCTGGTTTCTGACCCTGTAGAACACACTGTTCTCTGTAAAATGGACGTCTCAGAGCTCCATATTAAAGCCAGAATCGCCAGCACATGGTTCTTGGGAAAGCTGTATTTTAGATGTAAATTATATTTATTGATACAGTGAAGGACTTTGATGCTGCGAGGGAATGAACGGCGCTTTTGTGCAGCATCACAGATCCCGACTGTCAGATCACATTACAGCGGTTCTAATCTGCCTTACAAATCACATTTCCTGTTTTTTTTTTTTTTTCTTCTTTTTTTTTTACTGACTTGAAACAATGACTTTCTTTCAAGCACAAGAGAAATAATGAGCTGGAGTTTACCAAGATGTTGAATTTATTTCCCTGTTTTTATTTCATTTGTAGCTTCCTTTTCTAAGGACAAAGTATTTTATAAAACATAACACTTGCAGGAGTGCTGTTATAGGAAAATAATCAACAGTAGGGAGGTATAATGAGGCCCAGTGCGTAATGGAGTTACTGTTACCACCCTAAAGGTGATTATTTTCCAATAACAGCATGTGCTGGAGTGTTTTATTCCTCTTATACCACAGCCAACAATTACGATTTTATTATTAATTAAAGAACAACACACTATACTTTTGATCAGTTTGTAGTTACACTTAATGTCGGGAAAAACAAGTTAGTTAGTGTTGTTGCTTACGTTATATCAGCTAGAAACAGTCGTTCCCTCACCAGCCTGTCTTTTTGAAGTTAGACCAAAAAAAAACGCAGTTTGTCACGTTACCAAGAAAACGCAAAATGTAAACTCCTCTCTCCTCTGGAGGAAAACTTACTAACACTGGAGACTCCTTCCAAAAATGCTCCATACAGAAAACAATTACACACGTTTCTAAAACGGTTATTTGGCATGTCCACTGTACAGATCCCTGTGGACAGTTATTACTATAGAAACGATAACGTATCAGAACGACTCACTCTTTATAGCGCCCTACTGTTACTCCTGGACAGAACTGATTAAATAGTGTCTCATGGATCAGCATCAGATATCGTCCAATCCTCAGAGCTCTCAGAACAGTATCGTAAACGTGACAACATGACGTCACAGCGTAAAGTGGACATGTTCAGAGGATCGCTGTCCTGCACAGAAATACCGTTTTTCTGGTCTTAACCTTTTTAAGAGTATTTCATTCAGATCTATCTATCTATCTATCTATCTATCTATCTATCTATCTATGTAACTGTTTTTTTAGATTGACAGGGTTATGGATTTCTGAACAGTGGTGCTGTGTGTATTATGTTGGGGGATAAAAAAAACTCACTGATTGATTTAGGGGTCAAAAATTGGTGTACACGGAGGAGGAAATGTAAGTGACCTGGTTCCGATTATTTGGGTGAAAAAAGATGAGGATGCAGAGCCATGAAACCGCTGACTCGGGTGAAAAAGTTGTTTTGTTTCTTTATTGTGGCTTTTTTTTAATGAATAGAGAGTTTGTTCTGTAGAAGCAGATGGTTACGGCTATTCTGTGTGTGTGTGTGTGTGTGTGTGTGTGTGTTCATTCAGTGGTTGGCTTGTTCTGCAAAATAATCATGTTTCAATGTTTTCTAAACTTTGTCCATGTTCTCTCTCTCTTTCTTTCTCTTATGTCTTGTTTTAACCCTTCACAGGGTGTAATTCTTAAGAAAAGACATTTAGCTACATGATGTTTTTTGTTTTTTTTTTAATCAGTACAGCCCGACAGTACAGCTGTTCCTCCATGTTGACTGCAAGTGCGCTAGTGTGTCCTTGATTTGTTTGTAGCAGAAAATGTTGACAACTTTAAATTTTTTGGCATGCTTAATTTTCTTCAACAGCTGCTCAACGACGAAAAGCATCTAATCCTTGATACGGTGATCTTTAAGGAGAAGTTTATTTAACGCTTATGGAAGGAGTCTTCAGTGTCGGTGCTTTGTAACAGTCAGTAACTCCTCCAGAGGAGTTTTTACGCTTTCTGGTTTCTCAGTAACATGACAAGCTGCATTATTTTTGTTCTGTTAACTTCAAGAGAGAGAAAAAAAGAGAGAGACTGATGAGAATGCGACTGTGTATAGCTGCTATAATATAAAGGATTACAGGAACTAACTTGTTTTGCGGACATTCCACAACATTAAATGTAACTGTAAATGGATAAAACATACTACGGTCATTCTTTAATTTAAAAAATTAATAGTTGGATAGTTGGCGTGGTATAATGGGGGGAAAAAACGCTTCCAGGCGTGCTGTAATCAGCTTTGCATTGATAATCGATTATATTCCTATAACAGCACACCCCCATGTGTTTTATTCCTTACATAGCACATTTATTCATTTGGTACTGCTGAAGTGTAAAACCAAAAAAAGTTTCCACTCTCCAAAACTCAGACATCAGTGTAACGTAATTATTTCCAGCTCTGTTTTTATCAAACAGCTTTGAGGAAACAGTTTTTTCAAGTTTATGAATTTTCACCAGGAACAAAGGTGAAAGCTCACATTATATGGCACATCTCATAAATTTGTGTTTTATACAGAATCTGTTTGTAAATACAATTTTTTTGGCCGTTTGCGCGCAAGTGTGAGGTTGGTAATTTCCAATTTTCAACACCACTGAAATGCAGAATTGCTCAACATGACCTCATCCACTGGAAATCACAGAGAAGTTCTGCTGAAATTCAAGCAGATATTGAAAACTTGCCAGTTAGCAAGAGTTTATATTGTGTATTGCAGCCACAAGACCAACCACAATTAACGTCGTTAGAACGCAAACACAGATTTTAAACTGCTCTATGAAATTTCCGCAGTCTGACTCTTGTTACAGACTCTCATCACGCCTGCTTATTGCACCTGCTTATTTTTTTTAAAATAATCTCTATGCCGATTGTGTTACGGCTTCATTTTACAGAATAAGAACCGTCACGGTGAAGCCTGAATGCTCACAGCTGTTTCACACTGATCGGTGTGAGATGCTGTTTTCCTGTGGGGTTAACAAGACCTGACAAAACCCAAGGTTAAAATTACACTTTGCTAGCAGCTTTAATTAAAGCCGACACCACAATAACACACCTTCTGCCAAATAATGACAGATTGAGGTGGCTTTGATTAGTTATTTCCGGTCAAATTTAGAGTGAATTAACATTCTACTGTCTGGCAAAATCATCTCATGTCAGTATGGATTATGTAAGGATTTAAAAAAAAAAAAAAAAACCAACCTGGGGGTGTGCTGTTATAGGAAAATAATCAGCGATGGGGTGGTGTGATGCAACCTGATGTGAAGCAGAGTTACTGTTACTGCCCCAAAGTAGTTTTTTCCCCTATAACAGCACTCTGATTTAGTCTAAATTTCTATTTCTACACAACATATTTTCGGGTTTATAGTTACTTTTAATGTTGTGGAACATCCGTTAAACAACTTAGTTCCTGTTCTCACTTATGTTATAGCAGCTCTAAGCAGTCATTCTCTCACCATCTGTTTTTCGCTTGTTAGCTTGTATTTTTACTGACAAACCGTCCGGAAGACTTTCATGTGGTGGAAAACTAACTGACTGTTACAACTGGAGATTCCTTCCATAAATGTTAAATAAACATTTCCTTAAAGAAAGCTTCACCATATCAATGATTATATGTATTTCCTTGTTAAATAACATGTTTTTAAATCCATTTGTTAATAAGTGAAGTGTCTGCTGTACCAGTCCGTGTGTTAGTTGTTACTGTAGTAACGATAAAGTATTACGAGTGTTTAATAATTAACCCTGCACTATTGTCAGAGCTGCTGTTATAGAAAATTATTCAACACCTTCTGACCAATCAGAGTCGAGAATTCAACAGCGCTGCAGTGTAAGATTAAGATGATTTTGTTTAAGGTTAGATAGAATGTGATCATTTGTTTATCAGGATTTGAATAGACAGTCGTATTCATCATAAGCTTCTGGTCACTAGAGCAGAAACTCAGCTGCTGAATGCTTGTTATAGAAGTCATTTACATGAACTTCCAAAATAGACCACACTTCACCACTCAGTTCAGGGAAAGTAACTGAGGAAGTAACACATGACATTACTGTGTTAGTCTGATGCTTGTTTCATGTGTTTCTGTTGCATTACAAACACCTTCAACTAATAGATCAACTAAAGTGCTGATTCTGCTTCAGGTAAAAGATCGAATGAACATGTGACTGTGATACACCTGGATACTGTAATGATTTATAACCGCACTATCCGGCGTCACCCAGAAGAAGATGGGTTCCCTTTTGAGTCTGGTTCCTCTTAAGATTTCTTCCTCACGTCGTCTCGGGGAGTTTTTCCTCGCAACCGTCGCCTCTGGATCTAAAACTCGATTTCCGTGAAGCTGCTTTGTGATGATGTCTATTTTTAAAAGTGCGATGCAGTTTAAATGAATTGAATTGATTCCACTGAGTCAAAAGTTGACCACAGATGAAATCTGTGCTTTTTTTTTTCAAAATGCGAACATTTATGTCTAGTTAGCATTTTTACTAGATCAGCCGTTTTAGGAAACATCCCAAACTCTAATCTGTCCTAACAAGACTACTTGGTGCCTCAGAGATGTTCACGTATGTGTTGGTTGGCTACAAATGTCACTTAAATATGACTGTGTAATTACATGGAGAGTAAAGTTGTGTTATTATATAGCTAAATGTTGTGAGTTTAGTGTCCCTCAGGCATTAGATAAGCGTGTTGATTGTGATCTGTTGTTTTGTGGCTGGAGCAGTGCACACACTACGCGAGTAATCGCAGACGAGGCGCACACACTACACCATCTTTCTCCGGGAGAGATACCAGGAAAAACGTGCCTGATCCCCAAACCTCGTTTTCTCTTGAAAATAAATGTGAAAACTGCCAGTGATGTGGCTTTATGACTTTAGCTGTGGTGTTTTTTTCTGCATTAATTTGTATGGAAACAAGAAACAAGAGAAATAAGAGAAAATTGTGTAGGAAGGGTTTGTTGGGAAGACGCTGGCAGTGACGATTGTCTGTTCTGCAAAGAGAACTGGAGGTATAGTGCAAATAAATTGTCATACTGTTTGTCACCAGGAACAATGTCATGTTTGTTTTGCTGTTCCTCTTCCTTTGCTGTTTTTTCCCTTGCTGTCCCACACCAATAAATGGCTCATGAACTGGATTCAGGGATCTGCTGCGCGTGACAGCAGATTGAATTTGATTTCCTGTCGGACTCTCATTGGCTGTTTCTCAGTGCTGGTCTTGCTGCTTTTTGTAGAGGGGTTCATTCTACAAGATTCATCACAGAAAACGTCAAACATTATGTCACTGAAGTGTTCACACTACATGAATGTCCGCCAAGCCGCAAAAAAAAAAGTCTGCAAAAGGGAAATCGGGGCTAAAATCTTGTAATATGCACTAGACTTTAGCTTATTTTTTGGCAGGCTAATAGCTACTGAATAGTATTTCTGTGTACATCATTATCATCAGGCATTACTTGTCAGAATGGACTCTTCATTTGAGCACTAGCATTTGACATACACTCTTAGTCTTTCTGTGGATAGTACAAAATAATACATTTGAAATGCCTCTTTTCTCACATCTCGCATTTAGTCTTCTTAGCGTATGAGTCAGTCCTGAGGGATGTGACAACAGATGGCCTTTTCTGACAGAATCAGCAAATCTGTGACTACTGTTACTGTAATTGCAGAATCAGACTACATCTCACTCCAACTCATTCAGCCAAGATAAAGGTGTAGGATGCTGGGTTTTTTTTCTCTTTCTGTGCCACTTTGTTGCTTCAGTTCCTCATTAATGCGTCGAGTTTCACATCTTCATTCTGAAAAACGCCTCACTGCACACACCAGTCGCTCAGGATGGTGCAAGCACTCCGAAGCAGGGCCAGACGTTTTCTGGCCTTGGCCTTGAAATGGTTCTGCGAGGAAATGCTTTCGAAATGTTTACATCTAAAATAGTCCCTGCTGATTTAGTGGAGGATAGTGAAATCTCCTGAAGTCTAATGAAAGTCCAAAATGCTGTTCTGTTATTAGCTGAAAGGAGTAGAGGAGTGTACTGAGTAAATCTGAGGTGTTAGCGGTGTTGTTTTGTGTTTTAACGACCTTGCTAGGAGCGTACACGTGTTAGTATTTGAATGGAAAATTTGGCAGCAAGTTTATAAATAAAGCAAACAGGTTATACAGATAGACTTGAAATTTATGAGGGTTTCCAAAGAAATGGATTCGTCTCAGGTTTAAATCTTAAACTAATAAGGATCCTGTGTATTAATTAGTGAACTGAGTAACTTAATTACACATTGAGTAATGAAATTACAACGAGGCTAGCGCTAATGGTGTCAGCATTATTTCTGTTCGTTCCATGTAGCTCGATTTATTTCCTTTTTTTTCAGATTTCACATCCGTCATGAAGCTGTAAAGAAAAGTAAAAGTGAGTGCATGCTATCTTGAAGAAAAGAGGGAAAGTTTCTGGTTTTATTATGACTAAATACCTCCCGCACACACACACACACACACACACAAACACACACACTCACACGCAGATACACAGAGGTGTGTGTGTGTGTGTGAGTTGTTTGGGATGTGTATGTGCAGGTTCTAGCAGGAATTTACTCAGCCCTCATGTGTGAAGTTGCGCAACATATTTGTTTCTTGAACAACACCATACCAAGAGAAGTGGCTCAGTTTGTGTTTCACTTCACATCTTTTTCTTTCTTTCTTCACACACACACACACAGACATTACACAGGTCATTGTGCAGAAAATGGGTTTAGTTGCACTGCATGTTAAAATTCCCAGATTGGTCAAGGAACCAGTTTAAAGGAAAGGCATACATTCACTTTATATTAAATTAACTTGAAATTATTATGTGCTATTACTGAAAATAGAAGCCAAGAAAAAAAAAAAAACCACAGTAAAGCTGAATAAATCGAGTAAAGCGAATAGACACAGGTAGTTTTCACACATCTACTTTTCTTGTTGTGGATTTGTTAGAACATGTAAAGAGTGAGCGCCACACAACCACAAAAACCTCAGTGTCTTTAAAAAAAAAAAACCTTGACTGCTTTCAGCCCTCACTTTGTAAATGTTTCCTTTATACAGCTCTCCACCTCCTGTTCTGTCCAGAATTACACTGTAACAAAAGTCCAACTCTCACCTTTACTCTTTATTTAACTTCTAACACAGTGAGGAGGATCGCAGGGGAGGCAAAGTTCACAATTCTATCATCAAGTTTCCAAATGGACGACACCTCCTACACAGCATGTCTGTCAGCTGCTGTGGCTTTTTTTTTTGTTTGTTTTTTTTGCTAATGCAGCACCTGAACTTTACCAAGTCGTTGGATGTGCAATTTTATTCTCAAATGAAACCCAAAATTCAATAATTTGACTCTGATTTTGACATGATTTGGAGAAACGTAGCATTGATGCTTTTTGGACTGTTTCATAGCAGCAATCTCAGTCTCCAGATTAATCCTGACTGAAATCGTGTGGTCTGAATTAAAGAGGAAGTCCACATGATTGAAAATGTGTGGTCTGAATTAAAGAAGAAGTCCACATGCTTACAAATATAAAAGAGATTAAAATGTTAAAATTAAAATTATTATTAAGCCAGTTTCAGACTGCAATTTCAGTGGTCTTCTAAGATTACTATGTCATGGGGTGTGTATGAAATCCCGAATTCTATAAGAGTGTGTGATAATGAGTGTGTGATAATGAGTGTGTGATAATGAGTGTGTGATAATGAGTGTCCTCCATGTCAGACTATACACAGCAGAAAGATCCTCTAATGATAGATCTGCGATTAAAGAAAATGACTACGTTCTGCTTACGTCATCAATCAACGTGATCAAACGTTCTTAAAAACGAAGATAATTTTACTCTCCATTAGCATGTTTTATTTACATTTCACCATCATCACTGTCCTATTTGTAGCCGTCCTATTCCCTCCTCCTATTGGTGGATTTCAGACGAGCATCGCAGCAGCGCTCACGTGCTGGGGTTTTAATCAAAAAATTTCGCACACTGCCAGAACTTTGTCATTGACACTGGTTCTGAGACCACCGATCTCAACCAAAGACCTATTTTACATTGTGCGATTTTTGTTTGCGACCAAAAAATCGAGCTGAAAATCATACAGCGTGAACATGGCTGAAGACATTACAGTTAGATGCCTAGTGCTGTTGTTTTTTTTTTTTTCCCAGGAAAGACTTCACCAAACATTAATTGTGGAAGAGCTGATGACTTTGAGCAATGTTGCATTAATTAAAATACCAGACACTCTTTCTATGTTTAAAGTCAAAATATAACAGATTCTTACTTTTGCTCCTTTCCTTAAAGGGTGCCAATAATTCTGTAGTTGAGTATTTCATGAATTCCTCAGAGATATTTCTTAATAAGCTCTAAATCTGTATAATTGATGTGCTTTTTATACAATATGATTATCCGAGGTACAAATACTTTGTCATCGTAACACGTTTGTAGCTAACGGTTGATTTGAGTTATATATTCAGCTGTTTTAAATGTTCATTGAATAAATTCAACAGCTGCCCTTAGATTTCCATTATACCTTAGTTTGGAGTAATTTTTTTTTTACTCTCAGCATTCTCTCAGAATTTCTCTGGGTATGTCAGTGTTGAGATTGTCGTCTACGGTAATCACACATACGGTACACTGCTGATGTGGTTGAAAAAACGCTGAAGAATTCTTTTAAAGTTTCAGCAAAATGTGTCACATAAACAGTCCTGAATTACTGCGTGACTGCGGCGGTGTCAAAGCGCATGTCGTGCATTTTGGACAGTTTTGCATGTGAGATGTAGTGTCAGGTGATTTTTGCTTCCTCTTTTTTTTTAAGATTTGAATTTTTGGCATTGAGAAATGTGAATGAGACAAAGCTGGACTGATCTTGCACCATCAATGAGATCGTTGAGATTGTTTCGTCCTTATGTAAACTACCTTTGCAGAAACAACATTAGTGACATGAAGAAAAAGAGTAATCGCTTTGCTCATGCACATCCTCAGTCACTCTAGTCACAGCAGCTGAGGTAAATATCAGTCACGTCGCCGTCATCTCTCGACTCGACAGCTAAGCGTCATCCATGAAGCGATTTTAGTGCGGCATTTCACAGCTGAAGAAATGCTAACAAAAAACCTGTTACTTTAAAAATAGCAATACTTTTATACCACAGTGCTCTTGAATTCTCAGATCAGAAGGTGTTGATGAATTGTCTGTAACAGCAGCCCTGACAGGAGTTCCAGCTGTAACATAAATGACACGTTTATATCAGTGAGCTCATTCTAACACGTAATCGTTTCTATAGTAACACACTTAATGGCGGACGAGTGTTGCTAGCTTCCATTACGTAAGTGATAACAGGAAAGAAGCTAACTTGTCTTGCAGACGTTCCACAACTTTTAGTGTAACTATAAACGGATAAAAAGCGTGATGTGTTGCTCATTAAAAAATGAAATATTGTAAATTGCTGAGAAATTGCTGTGGTATGAGAGGAATCAAACACTTCAGGACATGCTGTTATAGGACAGTAATCAACAGTAACGCAGCTTCACATCTAGTCACATTATTTTCCTATTACACGCAGACATGCGCACACACACACACACACACACACACACACACACACACACACACACACGCACATAAGCACACATGCACACACACACATTCATATTGCTGTATTTTACAGGACCGGATGTTCTCATAAGTTTTGTCACATGTACTTGAGGTCCTCATGTTTGCATGCATTTATTTCATTTCCACATTTTACTATATTTGGAGAAAAGTTACACTTGTGCACACACACACACACACACACACACACACACACACATAGACACACACATCCATATTTCTGTAGTTTAGGCGACCAAATATTCTTATAATGTGACAAAATGGCTTGATGTCCTCGAGTTTGCATACATGTGTCATTGGCACGTTTTGCTATATTAGACACAATCACACACACAATCACACACACAATCTCACACACTTGCACTGCTGTACTTGAAGTGACCGAATGTTCTTATAAATACTTAATGTGACAAAATAACTTCCTCAAAGTCCTCATGAGGTCCCCAAGATTACGTTTATTTATTTTACTCTGATATTTTGCTATCACGTTTGCGCACACACACAGACACACACAGACACACACACACACACACAGACACACACACACACACACACTGCTGTACTTCAGGGGACCGAATTTCTCGAACATCTCATAAGTACATAATGTAACAAAATTGACTTGAGGTCCTCATGTTTACATGCATTTATTCCGTTGGCAATTTTACTATATTTTAGAAGAATATAGTAAGTCACACTTACACACACAAACGCAAACACAAACGCAAACACACACACACCTGCTTACTACCAATGTTGGTTAAACCTGTACTCTATAATCACTCAGCAGCATATTTTTGGTCTTTTTTTTTTGTCCTTTAGGTTTCACACTTTCTTCTGTAGCTCATTGGTGCCATGTTGCTGCTGTGTGTTTCAGTCATCACAGAGCCCAACAAAACCACATCATGTCTGTCTTTACACAGCACTGCTCATGTGATACGTCTGTGTGGTCACTGGAAGTGTGTAGACGGCCATGCTTAATGTCTGAGTGTGAGAAAGACTAAAGTAAATAAGAAACCTGTTCTCAGAACCCTCTCACACTGTGCGCTATTAACAGAGCTGCTTGGTTAAAAAAAAAAAGCTGAATGTACATCAGCAAAGATGCACGGCGCTGCAAGGCTAATGTCGTTAATGAGTAAGTGAAGCTTATAGCGTCCTTTTTAGCATGGTTTAATTATTGCACAGGCAAAATAATCACGCTAGGCTAAACCGGTATCTATAAGCTTCCGTTACTTGTCAGCTATATTAGCGTGTGCAGAACTAAAAGCCACTGTCAGTGTGTGTGTGTGTGTGTGTGTGTGTTGGAGATCTATGAACCCGCTGGTCTCATTTTACCAGGAGACGAAATTCGACGGTATTGCTTCTGGTAATCAGGTAACTATAGCAACCGTGATGGATCAGGATGCTCCGAGGCGTCCGACGAGGTCCAGTTTATCAGTAGCCACTGCAGCTCTGTGTTTTGGAGCTTGTATGCGTTCTCCATTTTTCCTCACATTCACAACTGACTAAGAACAGAAATCATTTGAATTCTGTTTGTGTAACAAGGGCTTGTTATGGTCAGAGCAGATCTTTCTTCCTCATTCCCTGAACCCTAAAATATGGACCAACATGTGAGTTTAATATATGCAAAACACATCATTAAAAATACTATGAAGTAGGAGAAAAGTCTGGCCTGGAAACATTTGGATCGCTTTTCCCAGATATCGAATACGTCTGTGAATGATAATGCAGTGTGGATACGCTCTTTATGTCCTCCCGCTATTCCACAAAGCTAGCTGATAAGTAGACGAGCGCACGTCTGTCTCAGCTTTCATTATCTGAGGCTGAATTTGCATCATCATATTCTCAGTAATTTAACAGCAGTCAGACCTGTTGTTAAAAAAAAAACCTAATCATGATTTTGTTTATCACTCACATTAACTCTCTAGGTACTGCATACTCTGAGGTTAAAAGTTTCCAGGTATGTCGACATCCTGCTTAAATTTGCATATTGCCCATGATTGGTTCAAGCCGTAGCGCCTGTTTTGTGACATCAAAAGCTCATACAAAACACTGATGGAAGAAGTATTGAGAAAATCTCTCTTTACATTAAAAAATGTATCTTTAGCACATTAACCCGCTTATTCCGAACACTAAGCTAAACAATGTTAATAAGGCATCTGATAAGAGGTGCTGATTGGTCAGAATGTGCTGATTAATTTTCTATAACGGTAGCTCGCACTGTAGTAGCGTGTAGCAGCTCATTCACAGGGATGTTTACAGTGAACACCACATTATAAGGCTAATAATAAACAGATTTTTGAAAAGTGTTGTTATTCAGTAAAGAATAACATCTAACCATTGACATGGTGGAGATTTTTTTGGTGTTTGGAGCTGTTTATTTTTGGAAGGAGTCTCCAGTGTCAGTGCTTTGTAACAGTCAGTAGCTTTTCAATACAGAGGAGTTTACGTTTTGCGGTTTCTCGGTAACATGACAAGCTGCGTCTGTCATTCATTAATAATCTAAAAACTGACGTATCGGACATCGCTAAATTCAAAATTGTAATTGTAATTCGTTCGATCAATTGGAGGGCCTTTATTGTTGTATGAGCTGATGTGGATCACGTGCTCCCCTGCTGTTACCCAGCATGCATTTTACACAAGGCATCAGGATCGGTTCTTATAGCCCCTTTTAGCTCAGGAGTTTGAGGTTTTTATGTACAATGCATAAATCTATGCTCAGCATCCTAAAAGGACCTGTGGCTTTAACACGGGTGACACCTGTTATACTGATGATCAGTTTGTGGTAATAGCTGTTGTACAGACCTCTCTCTGTGTGTGTGTGTGTGTGCGTGTGTGTCCTTTTTGTCTTTTTATAATTCCCAGCATGTTGTCACAGTGTTAGTTTTACACATAAAGCAACTTTACACATACCGTATAATACAATGAACATTTAGCAGAATTTTTTTGTGCAGCTCATTTTTATCCACTTGGAAAAAAGGCTTTTGTATTGATTATAATCTCCAAATTTCTTGTTTATCCCACATTGTGTGTCTGTTTACTCTTGCTTGGCTTCTCCACCTCCTCCCTTTTCCATTAACCAGGGCAGAGCTGAAAGGGCTGATAGAGCTGACAGGCTGCTGGTGTGTTTTGTTGTTTTGTAAAAGACCCACAGGAGGAAAATGCCTGTAAGGTTGTCATTACTGTATTGTTCCTTTTAAAAAAAAAAGTTTCCACTATCGTTTCTGCTGTGTTCAAAGTGTCGATGAATAATTTGTGTCAATCAGATAATTAAATATTATTACTGATAAGAGAGTGACAGATCAGAGGCCACACCTCCTTTACTGAGACTGACAGATCAGAGGCCACACCTCCTATACTGAGACTGACAGATCAGAGGCCACACCTCCTTTACTGAGACTGACAGATCAGAGGCCACACCTCCTATACTGAGACTGACAGATCAGAGGCCACACCTGCTATACTGAGACTGACAGATCAGAGGCCACACCTGCTATACTGAGACTGGCAGGCAAGTCAGAGGCAACGCCTCCTTCATTGAGAGTGACAGGCACATACCACGCCCCCTTTACTTGCTGGCCACACCTCCCTACCTTTTTTAACACACTGTTCATTGTTCCAGCTAAATTATAAAGACTGAACGATTCAGTCACTACCACTGGATGCATTAGTTTTGTGGAGAAACACAAAAAAAATGTGTTAAAGTGCATGGATTTTAATGTGTGTGTGCATGTGTGTGTGTGTGTGTGTGTGCGTGCCTGTGTGTGTCTCATTGCAGAGAGCCCTGGTCGACCTTTTACGCTCTTCACTCTTCCTGATGTTTATAACACCACCACACTCCTGCTGAGCGACGATGAGGAGACGCTGTTCGTGGGAGCGAGGGACGCTGTTCTCTCCCTCAATATTAGCAAGGCAGGAAGCCTGCAGCTCAGCAAGAAGGTGTGTGTGTGTGTGTGTGTGTGTGTGTGTGTGTGTGTGTGTGTGTGTGTGTGTGTATGTGTGTGCGTGCATGTGTGTGTGTACTGACAGGTCATCAGGTCATGCAGGTAGTCAGGTACTCAACAAGCTCAGTATTGTTATCTGAGCCACTTCACAATATGATCACTGCTGTGTGTAAAGGCAGCACAGGGACAGCTGCTTTCTAAAGCCTCTTATTTTGGACAAATTTGAAAGCGGCGTGTTTTTTAGAGACAGCAATCCTGTAATTTCGTTCACCGCTGAACTGACGGGAGACTTTTATGCACAGCAGCAAACATACTAAATACTGAACTGTAAAATACCTGTGATTCGGAATAATAAGAATATTAGCGTTTTTCAATATTTTGTGCTTATACTTCCAGCACTATAATTAATATTTATTTAACTCAATTTCTCTAATTTTTCTTTCTTTCTTTGTACACAACATAGCTCCATCCTCTTATGCTTGAAATTTTTGTTGAGTATTAATGTTTGTGGTTAAAGGTGTTTATTCAAATAGGGGGATGGTGATACGACAAAAATATCATATTGCGATACTTTTCGAACAATATCCCAATATTTAAGTTTGCAAATAAACTGCCAGCAAAACTAAATGGTAGCTCTGCATTTTAAAAAAAACTGTGTGATGATCCATTTATTAAATGTGTATAAAAATAAATGAACACTGAGCAGTAAGAAAAAACTACAGCCTGAAAGATTCAGTGTAAAAGTTTAACATCAGAGTTTGTGATTGTTAATCAAACGTTATAAAAACATACTCTAATATTTAAGAAAAGTTTACTGTGGTGTAATATTGATATAATATCGTCTTATTCCCTAGCCGTACTTTGAGATGTGTGGAAACTCTCCTCTAGAGCATACTGCAGATGTCTGCAATCAGAATCACGAAAACAATTCGGAAATAAATATTTATGCCACAATAAATAATTGTGTCCTCTTTTAGATCGACTGGTCACCCAAGGAGAGCGATCTGAGAGACTGCACCATGAAGGGCACGACTGAGGTAAAAGGAAAATGAGGAGTTTTGGAATTTACATCGAATCTTGTGTTGCTGTATAAGCACGTGCTAGAGAGAGAAAAAAAAACAATATGATTAAAGGATCACATGGACATTACAGTTACCCTGTGTGTCTCTGGTGTCTCTCTCACCCTCCAGACGGACTGTCCAAACTTTGTGCGAGTGCTGCAGGTTCTGAACTCCACACACATGTTCGCGTGTGGAACGTTTGCCTTCAGTCCTCGCTGCAGCTACATCGTAAGAGCTCGGTTTAACACACTCTTTCTCTGATCTGCGGCTCTCTCTGAGCGGCTCTCTGCGGCTCTCTTAAGGCTTGTGTATACAAGGACAGAAGATTGATTAACAAGCTGATGTTGTGTTTACATTGTCGTGCAGTATTTTCAGTATTTAATAACGATTCCCGTTGTCGTGATGTTGTGTCAGAGCTCTGAGCAGTTCTCTCTGGCCGTGAGTCCCAGCGGTAAAACCGAGGAGGGCCGAGGTCGCTGCCCTTACAACCCCTACCACAAAAACACAGCCATTACTGTGGGTAAGACTCCTCTCTCTCTCTCTCTGTCTGTTTTGCACACACACGAAAAACAGACATAAGATCATTTGGGAAAGGAGAACAAGAGGAAGAAAGACGTGAGCAAAAGCTTGCAGTTGTGTTGCTCTTATGCACCCGAGGTTTGCATGCACCATGTGACTTTGTGTTGACTTCCTTTAGTGCTTCAGGAAGTTGTCTATATCCATCTCGTTATCTCGTTATGGTTTTGTGAGTTCGAATGTGAAACTGCCTCATGCACAGACCTGTGTGCGCGCGCGTGTGTGTGTGTGCGTGTGCATGCATGTGCGTGCGTGTGTGTTTAGGTGGAGAACTTTACACCGCCACAGTAGCAGACTACAGAGGGAATCGTCCCGTCATCTCTCGTCACCTGAGTGAAGGTGACCATGTGGATATGAAGCTGGACGATACCGCAGGCTGGCTAGAAGGTTAAAAAATAATAATATATATTCCAAAAATAATGAATGTTTGCTTTTTATATGTAACCTGTATAGGATGTTTAAGAGAGATGTTAGAGATTAATTTGTGTTATTGTTTATCTTTCTTTCTCAACCCTTCGTTTTATTTTTTTTCCAGATCCCACCTTCATCAGCTCCACGTACATCCCGAGCGAGGAAAAGGTTTATTTCTTCTTCAGCGAGATGGGTCGAGAGTACGACTTCATCGACAAGTTCACCGTGTCTCGCGTCGCTCAGGTTTGCACGGTGAGGCATCTCCTGTGTGCTTTAGCATGGAGTAGTTATACAATATATGTTTTTGGTTATGATGTGTATTAATAATGAAACTGTGTGTGTGTGTGTGTGTGTGTCCAGAGTGATGTAGGGGGACAGCGGACTCTGCAGCGACGATGGACCACCTTCACTAAAGCGCAGCTTCTGTGTCAGGCCAGAGGAGAACTGCCCTATAACGTCCTGCAGGACATCACCACGCTGCGGCCATCAGAGGGCGCCAGCGAGGACGACACTCTCTTCTACGGCATCTTCAGCTCACAGTGGTGAATAAAGCGCTAAACTCACACTGTACTAATAAAATTATAAATCAGATAATATGAGGAATGGAGTGTTGGTGTTAAACTGGACATTTTCAGCTATGGTAAAGTGAGAAGAGCTGAATTTCTCTGCGTGCTTTGTGTTTTCAATGCAGGTCCGTCAACTCCGGTCGCTCAGCGGTGTGTGTGTTCAGCCTCAGAGCCATTAAAGATGTGTTTGCCGGAAACTACAAAGTGCTGAACAGGGACACGCTGAAATGGAGCTCACGCATGCAGGAGAAGATCGCTAATCCTGGAGAGGCAAGGCCACTCGATAAAATAACAACAGTATCTGATATAGTACACACTGATATACACAATAACATATATGTGTGTGTGTGTCTTCTCTTCATGCAGTGTGGTCTTCATAATGCCTCAGATAATGCGCTCCGCTTCGTCAAGGAGAACTTCCTGGCTGATAAGAGCGTGTCTCCAGCCAATCAAGGGCTGACGTTAGTGTCACCTGACCAGCGCTACAGCAACATCGCGGCTCAGAGAGTGAAGGGAGCTCATGGGAGAGAATACACCGTCCTGTACCTGCTCACAGGTAACACACACACACACACACACACACACACACACACACACACACACATTGTCTAGGTACACAGCTCTTCATAGATGAATACTGCTGGAACTGCAGACCAGATGGCAGAACACAGGCTTCACACACACACACACACACACACACACACACACACACACATCATGCTAATACGTCTGCTCTCTGTAGAAAGTGGCTACCTGCACAAAGCCGTGCTGTTGGAGGGCAGAGCTCACATCATCGAGGAGATCCAGGTGTTGAGGCAGCCTCAGCGCGTCAAGAACCTCCTGCTCTCCGTCTCCAAGGTACCACTGGGTTCTGATGAGCGGGTTCTGATGAGCAGGTTCAGGGTCAGAGGTCAAACACAGCGTCTCTTATTACTGCTCATTAAACACTCACTATAGAGAACCTCACAATACACACATGCGCATTACACAATATCTGTACAGGGCAACACAACACAATAAACACACAGGTTGTGGTTAGGAGGAGATCGTCTAGGAAGGAGTGTGTGTGCCTGCGTGTGTGTGTGACAGTGTTTTGTTTCCTGTGTAGGGCGCAGTGTTAGTGGGCTCCTCAGAGGGAGTCGCCTCTGTTCCTGTCTCGAACTGCTCACACTACTGGAGCTGTGGTGAGTGTGTGTTAGCCAGAGATCCTTTCTGTGCCTGGGACCCAACACGGCGAGTGTGTGCTCGCGTCTCCTCTATCAAAGACCAGGCGTAAGTACTCGCGCTACTCTAAAACAAACGCACACACACACACACACACACACACACACACACAAGCAGACAAACAAACTGAAGCAATCACACAAATAAACACAAATGAATGAACACACAAACACACAGAAGATACAAACAGGCAAACATACAGACAAAACGTACCTAAAAACCCAACACACAGACACTCAAGCAAAAGAGCACCCAAACACAAATGAACACACAAACGCAGACATAAACACACAAGGACAAACACACAACCACACACATATACACAAATGAGAATGAACAAACACAGATGAACACACATACACACACATCAACACACATAAGGACAAATACACACATACACACACACAAACAGACATAAAGAGAAAAAAATACAAACAGATATAAATATGCGTAAGAACATACAGACACACACACAAATGACAGAAACAAAACACAAACACACAAAGACACACAGACAAATGCAGAAAAACACAAAGGAGCACACACAAAACATACACAAAGTTCCTGTCCATAGCCAGCATGGCAGATGTTGTCATGGCATTGTGAACGTTTCCGTTTTTTCCGTACACTGTAACGAGCTGTTCGTTAGAGATGTTCAGTGTGTGCGTTGTGTTTCTCCTCGCTGCTCTCCTCAGTGGTCAGGATGTAGATGGAGGAAACGTGTCGAAAGTGTGTAACACCTTCACCACACTGGCTCCCAGAGGACGTGGTTCTGTCGTGACCGGTGCTCCCACCAGTGAGTAGGACTTACACACACTACACACACACTTACACACTGTCAGGAGCTCACACAAGAACAATTTAAAGCTGTACAGTAAGAATGGAATACAACACAGCTCAAGATGTTTTATAGCATGTGCTTATAATAAAATCTGACCACCTAGAGGAACAATAAAAAAAAAAACTCAAATATTTAAATAAATATGTATAATCTGAGATAATTAACAAGCACAGTAATTTAAATGCTACAGTAAAACTGTGTCTTACCTGTGCAGGGGTGCTGGTTTCGGTGTTTCTGAAAGAGGTGGTGCGTCTTCGGTGCATTCTGTCGTCACAGCTGGCGCAGCTGCGTTGGGAGCGACCCGGAGGTGAGCTCTCGCCAGACATCTACATGCAGGAGGATCGCGGCAACCTCAGCTTCCTGGCCACGCCCACAACCCTGGGCACCTACATGTGTCAGGCCATTGAGAACGGCTTCACCCAGACGCTGGCCATTTACGAGGTCCGACAGAAGCATGACTTCACCCTTCAGCCCATCTCCAAGTCCCCCACCCGCATCCCTGAGCCTGGAAGAGAGACCACGACTCGGCCGAAGATCGAGACGACGCCCAACGCTATAGAGAAGAAACCCACAATGGAGAAAACGCAGAAGCCAACTCCGAGCGCAACCGTGAGCCCCGTCAGCCCGAGCTCCACTCACGCTCCTGCTGATGGCTCGACCAACATGCAGCGGGAGACCAGGACGAGCTACCTGAAGGAGCTGGTGGCTGTCTCGGTGCTGTTAGTGATTTGTATTTGTGCGTTGCTCTTGGTGGCGGCGTACATTCTGAGGAAGAGCTATCGCAGCAGGACGGTGCCGCGTTTACCCTCGTTACACAGAGATACAGGAACGACAGAGGGCGGTACACATCAGGAGAGGGAGGCACTAAGGGGGAATTCACCTCAACTGGATAAACACAACGGCCAGAAATCTCCAAACACACCAAGCAACGGCGTATCAAACGGCTCCAACGGCCACCTACCCAACATTCCTATCTGAGCACCAAACGCAGAAGTTTCACTGCCTTTACTGACAAATCAGAACTTGTGGGTTTTTACCACGCTATAGCCTTTTATGTCACCTGCTTCTGAGCCGGTACAGAGCTACTCCAGTCTGCTTCTGTCATGTTTATTAACTGCGTAATGATACTCTCAGCTCAAGAGCGAAATGTAGTTCAGACTAGAGGTGGAATACTATGAAAAATTTAGGGATTCAAGGGTTTCATCAGAAGAACGAAACAAAACGTAAGCTGGAAGCGAATGATATCTGAAGCTCGCGAGTTCGAATCCTGACCATGCCACAGCCATCCGTGGTTCATATTAATGCTCTCGTTCCAACACGTTAACGTTTCTATAGTAACGACTTACACAAAGCCTTGTACGGCTGATAGTCCACATAAACTAATACTAACAAAGGGTTTTGTTTTGTTTTTTGTTTTTTTTCTTCAAAATGGCGTTATTTAATAACGAAAGCGTATAAACGTCGCTCTGGTGAAGCTTTCTGTAAGGAGATGTTTATTTAACATTTATGAAAGAAGACTTGAGTCGGTGTCAGTGCTTTAAGATAAATCTGGAATTTTACGTTTTTCACCGTGAGGGAAGTCTTCAGGACGGACGAGTTTGAGCTTTGCAGTTTCTCAGTAATGTTTTTAGCTTTAAGAGTGAGAAAAGTGAGGCTGGTGAAGGAACGAGTGTTTATAGCTGCTATAATGTAATTGATAACAGGAACTAACTTTTTGCGGACATTCCACAACGTCAAACGTAACTATAAACGGATAAAAAAAAGTGTGTTGAGCCGCATCACACCAGCAGTAGTTGTTTTTTTCCTATAACTGCACATCCTGTGGTGTTGATTCCTATTTTTTCTTATCGGTTCAGGAATGTTATGTTTGGAAACTTTTGCTCAGAACAAACTGTTTTTGTTTGTTTAAAGTTTCTTCTCATTTTTAATGGCTGGTTTTTGGTACCTCGCAGCTTGACTGTTGTCTGGTTGTGATGTAGCTACTCTGCTAGTTCCTGCTCCTTTCAGCACCTTTAGGGGAAAAAAATGTACAAGCAATACCGCTCTGAAAACATAAATGAGCATGTGAAACGCCAACAAATGCCTCCAGATGCAGTTTCTTTCCCAGTCGCACAGGATGAGTGAACAGGCAAGAGAAAGGATTCAGAAAAATCCATGAAAAATGCCATTTTTAAGTATTTAAGTAAATTATTTAGTGGAGGTTTAAAAGTAGACTTATTAAGAGGATTGCGCTGAGCTTTCACTATTTCACCAAAATGATCTACATTTTCTTAGAAAGTGGCCTGCTCTGTTTTTTAAACGCTCTTGTAGCATGTTTCAGGAGAATTGTTCGTTGACATCGTCGTCTTTACTAGCACAGCGAATTTATAACGCTGAAACTATTCCTATTTCAGCTATTATGTTGCTAATTAACGCTGATTGAACTCATTTGTACTTAAGTTAATCTGCACTTTCTTATACTACGGTAAAGTTAGAGTAGCTAGGTGAAAAGGACGGTCATGTGGTACGTACTGAAGACTGGAGGATCTGCACTTTTTCCTGTGAATATTTCTCTGCTCTGTACAAACGTGGCACATAGTTCGAGTGAATGTTTTACCGTGAAATGTCGATTTGCAAACACGAGACATTGTGAATATTTCTCAAGGTACGCTTCTTTCGTACAAAGCCACTTTAGCTCTTAAAAAGCTCAAAAACGCAAACTGACGATCAGCTGATTTTCAGTCTCACTTCCAGGATTCACGACTTCTGAGTGGTTGAAAATGAAATTATAGTTACTGCAGTATTTTTTTTATATAATAAGTTGATAATAAACCTGTAGCTTATAGACAAAGTGCTTTATTTTTTATGTAAAGTGACTGCAGGTTCCTGTGCTGGATTTAGATTTCGCAGTATTGGTTTTTAATTATTATTATTATTATTTTTTGTCAGTTTAACTAACATCTATCTGTGTAAAGTAATGTATCATTAATATTGTGATAAAATCTCAGTACATACAACACAATCAGCAGATTTAAATCCTTTTTATTTGCTTTTTTCTTTCTGGTCTGTGTTAAATAGCTAATAAATATGCTGCTGTTGGCACTTTGGTAGCAAACCTACAAGTAAATATTGTACACTGCTTCTCAGTGGCGTGACTGTCTCAACATCGGGAGATCGTGGAGAGTGTGATTAAATGTTTATATATGTGGACTTAAGTTAATCTGCACCTTTTTTTTTAAATACTTGAGCTGTAAATGAATCAATACAGTGATGGATACTGGGCTGGGATCATTTTGGCGTGTAAGGGAATATGAACGTGTTTGAAATAAGGGTACTGTTGAATGTTTTTATGGCTAATTCACCTTGTTCTAGTTAAACAGAACGATAACTGCCAGACCTTTTTTATCCTGGTTTATGATGATATCACATTATTTTACTGGTAAAGACTGATATGTTTACATATCATGTGATCACAAGTACGGATGTGTGTTTAAACATGACAAGATGATGATGATGATGATGATGCCTTCAGATTTGTCCACTGTAAGGAACTTTAAAGGACAAACCGTCATTCTGAACGAGACAGACTTTTTCTCCGGAGCACCAGCACTGCCCTAACACACCGTCTCCCTGTGCAGCGTGGAATATGAAATATCAAATGTGATTTGCCAAACTTTCTACTCATGTGAAACTGGAGGCATTTTAACATAATACATATATACACACACACACACACGCACACAAAAACTTGGTACGTGTTGTTGGACACTTTTTTTTTTTTCCAGTTAGGGTTGGGGGAGGGAGGGGGAAAATCAACTCACCACTGTTGAAAAATAACGATCTATTTTTATACAAATGTCTGTTATGTAAAAAATATATTTTAAATAAACGCTTAAAAATTACAGGTGTGTCACTCCTTTAAAGAAAAGTGATCAGTCCATATTGGTGTAATTGACAGATTTATGAAACCTACATTTAATGCAGGCAAAGTTCATGCTGAAGTGTAATCCAGTATGGTGCCACGTAGTGTTTTTTTTTTTAAAGTGTTGCTGTGAGTATGAGTAAGCCTCTTTTTTTCCTGGGACTGACACACAAAGGCCACGCCTCCTTTTTTCTGGGAGTGATGGACACAGACCATGCCTCCCCCTTTTTTCTGGGACTGACACACACAAAGGCCACACCTACTTTTCTGGGACTGACACATACACAGGCCGTGCCTCCTTTTCAGGGACTGCCACACACACAGGCCACACCCACTTTTCTGGGACAGACAGGCAGACACAAAGACCACACCTCCTTTTTTCCTGGGACTGCCACACACACAGGCCACACCCACTTTTCTGGGACTGACACTAAAAAGGCCACACCTCCTCCTTTCCTGGGCTGGGATGGACACCAAGACCATGTTTTTCCTGGAACTGTCACACAAAGGCCACGCCTCCTTCACTGAGTCTGAAACATAAAGAGGATGCAGAGAGGAAGAAACCAATGTGAACACATTCCCAAAGCTGGGCTTTTTATAGCCACTAGGTGGCAATAAGATGCGCTTTATCCAGCTGAATAACCGGAGCACTGATTGACGCACACTGTTCTTCACTCTCCTATATACCATACAGTAGTGTTATTAAGGTCTCTATGAAGTTTTGCATGCCTGTGTGGTTGTACATGTGACTGCTGGATACCAGAGCTGCTGTTGTACAGGGGACAGGATCCTGTGTGCGGGTTGTCCTCTCTCTCCCTCCCTCTCTCTCTCTCTCCCTCTCTCTCCCTCTCTCTCCTGCATCATCCTGCACCAGCTTTCTGCAGGTAGGCTGCTCAATTTAGTCATCACGTCATCCTAGACAACTCCGTTTTGCTGCTTTTAACGCATTTGTGTGTCATTTTACACATTTTTAACTCAGTGCATGATGATGGATTCGTGTTAGGATGTGAAAAATAATTATTCCAAGGCTCGGGCGCGCGCGCACACACACACACACACACACACACATACAGAGGTATGTGCTGGGACAGAAACTTGCATTATCAGAACTGTCTCTGTTTATTCTCTTTATGTGAAGTCTTTTAGATGGCCAGTGATGTAGTTGCCTTTGCGTTTAAAGCGGGAGAGAAATCATATTTTTCCACCTCTAGTGATAATGCTGTACCTTATCACGCATTTATTTATTTATGCATGCATTCATTTCAGTTTATTTAAGTTTATAATCTGTATTTACTGATGGTCGGGTTTCCATCTCTGCACTGAAGACGCACATCTGTAGCGCGCGCGTTGTAAATACTGCACTGCTCAATCCTTCTGTTAAAAAAAAAGAGAAAAGAAAAAAGCCTTGAGTCATGGAAGTTATCCGGGTGCCGCAGTGTCTCTCCCAGCATCCTCCACCTCCTCCTCTTCATCCTCCTCCTCTTCATCCTCAATGCGGGACTGAACAGGACGCCATCACAGCACACTCTGGATCAGAAACATCATGCATCTTTACTTTACTCCATCCAGAGATGAAGCAGAGATGATGAGAGAGATGAGAGAGCTCAGGACGTCCTGCTCATGTCCTGACGCGTTATAACGTCCTGTCTGCATTTTCCATTCAAATGATTCCCTTTTGGCTATTATTTATAAATAAATAACAAGACAGACAGACAGACAGACAGACAGATAGACAGACAAACAAGTACATAAATAGACAGATAAATAGATAAACAAACAAACAAATAAATAAATAAGCA
Organism: Pangasianodon gigas; assembly: GCA_022758105.1. Taxonomy (NCBI): domain Eukaryota; kingdom Metazoa; phylum Chordata; class Actinopteri; order Siluriformes; family Pangasiidae; genus Pangasianodon; species Pangasianodon gigas. The sequence goes on along the minus strand of CM040482.1, from coordinate 4,598,509 downwards.
GACAGACAGACAGACAGATAGATAGATAGATAGATAGATAGATAGATAAATAGACAGACAGACAGACAAACAAAAATAAATAGACAGACAAATGAACAAATAAATAAACAGACAGATAAATAAATAGACAGACAGACAGATAAATAAATAAATAAATAAATAAATATACAGGCAAACAAATAAACAGACAAATAAATAAATAAATAAATACATAAATACATAAATAGCACCATGATCCTAAACATGGAGTATGTGATGACAGTATAATTACCAGTTAGACAAATAACAGATGCTTTAAATTTCAAAAGTATAAGTCATTGTAAAGTTGTTTTTTTTTCTGAGCGACTTCATATCTTTTTTCCTTGACCCTATAAGTGGCTTGGAGTGGGCGTGTCCTTGAGTTCATATGTGAAAATGAGATTGGGCATGCCCTAAGTGGGTGTGTCCTTGAACCTATATAGAGATGACTGTCTTTGAGTGGGCGTTTTCTTTTACCCCGGATATGGAAATGAGAGCAGCTCTGAGTGGGCATG
>CM040482.1:4583229-4597876 GCA_022758105.1 Pangasianodon gigas | reverse complement strand
TTCAAGCCCATATTTGGAAAAGAGAGCAGCTCTGAGTGGGCATGTCTTCAAGCCCATATTTGGAAAAGAGAGCAGCTCTGAGTGGGCATGTCTTCAAGCCCATATTTGGAAAAGAGAGCAGCTCTGAGTGGGCATGTCTTCAAGCCCATATTTGGAAATGAGAGCAGCTCTGAGTGGGCATGTCTTCAAGCCCATATTTGGAAATGAGATCCGCTTGGATTTGGGCCTGTCCTTCAGCCTGTATATGGAAATGAGTGTGTCTGAGTAGGAGTATCCTTGAGGCCATATATGGAAATGAGAGCGGCTCTGAGTGGGTGTGTACTTGAGGCTGTATATGGAAATGAGAACAGCTCAGCGAGGGTATAAATAGGTATAAAACATGGCAATGTCTTTGTGTTCATGTATTTTGTATAAAATAAATTAGCAATAAGAAAAACTCCATCAAATATTACAATAATTTCCGAACTGTAAAACATTCCTAATTATACATGTTGTCAGTTTTTGGCATACAGTTCCTTCTCTGTAGCTACCTTTACCTCCTTCCATCTCTCTCCTTCTCAACTTTTTCTTCTCCTTTCTTTTCTTTTTTTCAGGCCCTGTACGTGCCGCTCCGAGATTTTTTGCATAATAACCAGTAACAGCATGGGGATTGAGAGTCAAGCCCCGGCCCAGCCTGCAGTCAACCTGACCCCCAGACAGGTGAAGACTTTCCAGAAGGTGGAACCAAAAGCTTTAGGGGTGAGTGCCTCCGCTCAGTGTCTCATAAATGTAAGCGCTAGATCACACACCATGACCACAGAATGTCGGGGGTTCAAGCCCCAGCACCTTGACCTTGAGCAAGGCCCTTAACCCTATCTTTTCCAGGAGCGCTGTATCATGACTGACCCTGTGCTCTGACCCTAACAAGCTGGGATATACGAAAAAAGAATTTCACTGTGCTGTGATGTATATGTGACAAATAAAGGCTTCGTCTTCTTCAAATTGTGCACATTAGTTCCTGTGCCTGATTTTTTTTTAACTGCAGTAACGTTACAATGCCAAAATTATACTAAACTTTTTGCTCATAGTGTTTCTTCCCTCTTTGTGTCGGCCATTTTGACATTTTGAGCTGTAGTATTAGAGTATTAGTATAAGAGTATTGACGATAATTGTTAGGGTAGCATGTGATTTGGAACATGACCAAGAAGGTCAGTGACTTAAGGTACACGTGTTTGAGTCTTACTTCTTTAGCTTAACTGTTATAAATAGCTTTTTTGTGGCTCTGTTTAGTGTTGAGTGAATGACGGGTCTTTCACAATCTAAATGTTCTTTTCTGTATTTCAGTCGATCCAGATCGTCATCGCTGTTTTGTGCCTGTGCCTGAGTGTCTCCGTGCTTCAGATCTACTACGAAGTTCACTTCACCCCCGACCTCATCGTAGTGGTCGTGATCGTCGTGCAGGTGAATCCCAAGACTAAATGTCAATGGTTTGTGCATACTTGAAAGAAAGTAATAGCATCAAAGCTGATGGTCAGTTCGTTGTCCAGTTTGTGACACTCTCACGTTCCAGGATGAAATCTTGTTTAAAAAGCATAAACACACTGGGACTCTTTGACTTGCCTTAGCAAGAAAATCACCCAAAAAATCAGGTCCATGAGAAGGTATGATTTGGAAATGCAGGTTAAACAACAAAATAAACCACAAACTCTGAATCAGAATCAGAATAGTGCATTATTTATTGCTTTATTTGGAGAATAGAGACTTTGACTCAGTTGTTGAGCTCTGGTTGTGCGTATAGACATTAAACATTACAATAAGAGTACAAAGACAAGGACATAGACTGCACACTTGCTATGAATATAAGAGGACAATATATACAAGTTGGTAATAAAACATGGCATAAATTACCAACTGGAAGAATCTTCTTCTGGTGGAATCTGGACACTCTTTAAGTGCTGCACTAGTTACTGCATCTTGAACATAAAACACAATGCTGTCAGTGACACAGTCATCACGTTTGCAAGGCAGTTAAGTGTTTATAAGTCTGAATGGATGTAGAAACAAGCTTTTCCAGTGTCAAGTGGTTTTGTGGAGAAATTGCACCCAGTCAGTGGAAACGTGGACTAAAATTGACAGGAAGTGTCTCGAGACGCTTTTGAAATCCTTAATTAACAGGAGTGGAGCTGTTATTAAGGCAGGGGAAGGCATAATCAAGTATTAGGAGAAAAATCACGATATGTCATATTGTGGTATCAGACACACAGATCTGGGTGTCATGTTTTAGAAACTTCAAGAACTCTCAACCATTGAATAGATTTATAGGATACATGCAGTGCTGCTTTCAGATTTCGTAGCAGAGATAGTAACGCTACTTTGAAATGTATGCAGTGAAAATCTTGCAACCCCGAGCGGCACAACGGAGAACAAGACAGCCAAATTGGCTGTGATCTCTGAGTAGGAGGGACATGCGCTCTCACCAGTCATAGGCTTTGGTGAGCTCGTGTATGTGGAAGAGGGCAGACAACGCTTTCCTCAGTGTGTAATGCAGCATGAGCAGCAGTTCAAAAAGATGAAGTTGGCAGGCTTCATGTGTCTCTGAGGAAGCACGTGTTAGTCTTCACTCTCCCCGGTTGGTAGGTAGCTGACGTATGATAGAAGAGAGCTGGCTCTTGGGTGCGGATTGGCAAAAAATACCTCTAATGTAGATAATAAATTGATCAACGTTCTAAATCAATGCTTTGGTAGCCTTAATTACAGACATAAATAACAGGTTCGCTCTTCTTTCTTCTGGCATGAAGTTGTTATCACACCAAAGTAGTTAATTTTCCTATGATATCACATAAATAAGTATTTTATTCTACTTATACTACAGCAAGCAGCCAATAATTACACAGTTTCCTCTGTTAAAGAAGAACCCCTCAGAATTTGTATACTAAAATAAAGCCCAATGAGCAGTTTTAATAACAGAAGATAACATATTTGGTGTATTAGATTACTAGCCGATATCGGAAGTTAATGCTGGGTGTTATTACATATATTCTATTCACATAGATTTAATATAGATTTTTGTTTCTGTAATAAAACTCGAAAACTCTGTTTCTATAGATTCTTGCCTCCGGTTCAATCCTGATCCATGCTGGGAGGTTTCCTTCTCTTTTCTGGGTGAGTCAGTGTGAAAATATAATAAATAATAATAAAAGATTGGAAAGAAATTCCTTTTGTGTGGGAGAATGTGTTGTGAGGAAGACAAAAAATAGATCCCGGTCCATGTTTCCGGTCAAAACATTTTATTGCACTTGAATACTGGCATGTTTGGTGCCATGTTAAATCCTTCTCCTTCGTGTGTGTGTGTGTGTGTGTGTGTGCAGGTAAAGGCAACTCTGGCCATTCACCTTGTGAGTGCTGCATTCACCACAGCCGCTCTGGGCCTCCTGTCTCGCCACCTTCCCTACAGACAGGACTCGTACCACTGTGAGCACTGCAGGAGACTGGAGATCTATGCTGTGGTAACACACACACACACACATACACACATACGATTTCTAGTCACTGACTAACAAGCCTGGGATGCATTTCTATCCGCACGAGCAAATAATACAGCTAACTGTTTCCTTGTAACATGAATATCGCCATAGTAACATCTTCATCAAGGCATCTGCATGCATTTAGTTTTATTATTAATAATCAAAAAACACTTAGGACATATTTGCATATCAGATTCATGAGCATCCCATTTATTGCACATAGTCTCCATTTCAATTTGCTGTTAGCTACATCCATTGTATAAAAGCTGAAGCTGGACATAACATTTCTTGGTTGATGGGCTACATTGCATTATATATTTTAGTTAAATTGTAACTAAAGCTTGTGATGGTTGGAATCAAGACTGTTGTGCATGCTCGTAATAAAAAAAAAGATAATAGGTATTTAATCAGAATGAGGAATAAAATTGATATCAGTATAGAAGAGTGACCTCTGTGTTCTGTTACAGTTTTTCATTTAAAAAAAATTGTATGGATGATATTTCAAAGGACTGTACCAAAGTGCAAAAAGAAATTTGGCAATAAGACATGCACCAAGCTGACACATTCAGGCATAAAGTGAGTTTATATTAATAATTTTTACATGACCATTTCGTACTCTCTAATAAAGCTCTGTGAGAGAGCAGTGAGGTCAGGAACCTTGTATTTCTAGTCATAATAAATTGGTAGTAAGAATTAGTGATATACTCAGTGTTCATGGCTGGGGTCAGGACACAGGCAGTTAAGACAAAAACACAAAAACTAGTCGACTCCAGAACTAGGAGACTGGAGCTAAGAAAATTAACTCTGTATAATTGTAGCATAAAAACATACATTTCTAAGTTGTTGTTCTTTCGGCTGCTCCTGTTAGGGGTCGCCACAGCGGATCACCTTCCACTGTCGGCATATTGATTGGGCATAGTTTTTACGCCAGATGCCCTTCCTGACGCAACCCTCCCAATTTATCCGGGCTTGGGACTGGCACTGAGAGTGCACTTGCATGTGCATACAACCTCTCTAAGATGCCTGATAAACAGAGATATATTGTATATACACAGTATATCCTAAGACCTGACAATACTGATGATTGATAGACTGGTGTTTTCAGGAAACAGAAAAGAAAGAAACTTTCGAGTCTTTTCAGCGACTTAAATCATTCGATTCATTCTGTTATATGATTCGTTGGCTGCTTTGTTCAGTTACATGGTTTGCCCTAAAGGTCAGTCTGATCATGCAGACGTCTAAACCCTATTCAAATGAGATTAGTTTTACATGGGCATCTGGGGTTATGTAATGGAATTGAATGTATGTGGACACCTGACATCACACCCATATGTGTTTCTTCCCCAAACTGTTGCCACAAAGTTGGAAGCACACAATTGTATAGAATGTCTTTGTATGCTGTAGTATTACAATTTCCCTTCACTGGAACTAAGAGGCACAAACCTGTTCCAGCATGACAATGCCCCTGTGCACAAAGTGAGCTCCATGGTGTGTGAAGGTTGGAGTGGAAGAACTCGAGTGTCCTGCACAGAGCCCTGACCTCAACCCCACTGAACACCTTTGGGATGAACTGGAACACTGACTGCACCCCAGACCTCCTCACCCAACATCAGTGCCTGATCTCACTAATGATCTTGTAGCTGACTGAACACAAATCCCCACAGCCACGCTCCAAAATCTAGTGGAAAGCCTTCCCAGAAGAGTGGAGCTTATTATAACAGCAAAGGGGGAATAAATCTGGAATGGGATGTTCAACAAGCACATATGGGTGTGATGGTCAGGTTTACACAAACTTTTGGGCATATAGCATATCTCTGGTAATTGAAGTCTGGGAAAGTGAAAGTTTCTGTGCACACGCAATTGTAAATATGACTTACACAATCCACAGATGTTTAAAAAAGCACTGACAGTATAAACTCTCTGTTTGATAATCATGAAAGTGTTATAGACATGTATGGAATTGTAGTGTTTTAGCTTCCACGTTTGTGTTTTGCAGTTTGCAGTTGTTAAGTCAGTCAGCAGCAACTGAACAAAATGAATGACTCTTGACCGTCTTGCTTGACAGTGACCGATATCGAATCGTTCACCTTAGTGACTGAATCGTTTGTGAATGAAGCATGTGCATGCGTGACAGTGGAGAGATGTGAGCTGTAACCCAAACACTGAGCTTTGATGGATACGATCTTCTATCAGAATTTATCCTAACAAGTAACATTAGTTGAGGAAACTTGAGAGAAGAATGTATTGGTAATGCCTTATATTAAAATACACTACAATAACAAAATAAGCCAAATAATCAACATTTGAATCAGCTGATTTTTTTTTCTGAAAACCTAATTGAAACAGCGCCTTCCTTAATAAGTTTGTGGTGGTTAATTTGCCGAATTAACGTCAGTCTAACTTGTAGGTGGTCAGCATTCAGACCTAGTGAGGTGATTATCAATATTTATCATCGTGCTGTAGGGTTTGCTAAGTTATATGGACCTATTTTTAGTCATGTTAAAATAAACCATTAGTCAGTGAAGGTGCATTTATGAACCAATTGCACAATCATTAATTAATACAGGTGTTAACTTGCTCTGTTACCTTGTTAACATGCTTCTGCTTGTGCTTTAATAATTTTAAGTATTGCAGTAAATAATGCTAGTTTAATGAAATTGTTAAATGTAAGCGCCTCCCATAATCCCCACAGCTACTGAAATCATTTGTCCTTTCAATCCTGACTTCAATATGAAACTTGGATTCTGTTAAATTATTCACTCAGTAGCATTTCTGATGTGCATCCTAATTAGGCCTAAGGTGATTTTATAAGCATAACAAGAAAAAGCATACACTAATATTACTATTATGTGTAATGCTATAACATTATTGTTGTCTTACAGATAATATTTTTCAAAATAGTTCTGATTTTAATATTATTTTCCATTTTCATTTCCAATTTTCAGTAGTCATTTTAGTTTTCTTGATAACTCTATGGATAGACGCTGTATAGGCACCAATCAAAGGCAAGTCAAGGCATGCAAGTGTGCTTTGAAATACAAAATGGGAAATTAATTCTGCTCAGTGGCGGTCTGATGGTGGTTCATTTCCACTGATAGGCAGAGTAGAGGTGTGTAAACACATCCTACAAGAGCTCCAGTCAGTAATTATAGACCTACACATAGGAGTTTTTACTTATTTCAGTGTATTCTCACAGCAGAAATGGATTGCTCCAAACCTGAGCGAACCAATCAGGATCATTTCTGCTCTGAGGAAATATTTCTGCACCTGCCTGTATGTATACCTAATAAAGTGGCCACAGTGTGCATATGGATAGTTTGAAGTTTTAAAGTAAGCTATATTTTGTTCTTTTACTTCTTTTACAGTGTCAGTATTTAAAGAAATTCATTTTTTTAAATGTTCTTTAAGACGGTGTTACGTGCTGTCATTTGGCCGCTTGTCATTTGGTCACTACCTTTGGTTGTGCATACATGTGTTTTATGCTTGTTTATGTATTTTAAAGGTCATTTTCCATTCTCTTTCTTTCGCAACAGTTCACATTCGCATTTGTAAGTGATCCGGGTCGGTCGTTAATGTGAACAGAGCTGTAAAAATGACCTATGTGTGACACGTTCACCTTTTCCAAATGAATAATGTCATGTGCATGATTCATTGCAAGATTTTCTGTTCCTGTATTAGTGATAAATTGAGTGAACTGAGAGCACAAGCTTTCATCGCAAAGACGAATCGATTCGACTGGTGCGATTACTAACACTTCTGTTACGTGTATGCAAAGTGAAAAACATATACGTAAATTCCTCACATGCCCATATATCGGACTTACACCTAGTGCTTACGTATGAATGCTGATTAGATCTGAATTCAATCTGTTGTTGATGTGTTCGTTTAAAAATTAAATCTGTATCACATTTAGGCCAAAAAAAGAACAGAAAAGACTAATTGTTTGCACTTGGTACAGATTTTTTGGACAGAGCAGTTTGACAAGAAAAAAACTGTAACAGTTTCTATTGAATACTGAGCTTTTGGACACAGCTAGAGGTTAGAGTTTAAAGTTAAATGTTTTTGGTCTTTTGCTAAATTGAACCCAGCTTTGTCTCTTGTGTCTGCTTTCTCAAAGCAACAACATTGTTTCAAGAAATGCACTTATACGATCGAAAGAACCTGTAAAGTAAGTAACATTCGCTCTTGTGCTTGAGGTTCTGTAATGCATGGAGCTGCTTCAATAGGAAAGTTAAGCGAATGTGCACTTAATTCACATTATTCTGTTATTTAGTGTCAATTTTTTTAAGCAGAGTTTATTGCTGAGTTGCTTCAGTGCTTCTTCTGCACCTTTGGCACCTCAGTGTATCATGCTTCTTTTGCTTCCCCAGTCTCTTAATTGGAATTATAATTTTCTGTTCATTTTGCACTTTGGACAGTGTTTTGAATTATATTGTATTGTACTGCTATGGGAAAATAAAACAAAACAAAATAAAAAAAAAACAAACCTGATGCTGATGTGATGTAAAATCTTTTGTACTTGTGATTAGGACATCATTAATTTAAAAAAAAATATTTTGTGCATATTTTTTATATGCTGTGATATGTTTGTGTAGTTACTGAGCATTCTGACTGAGTACTTACACCTGATCCTTGCTCTGTTGTCTCTGATTGTGGGCGGAGTTTAGCTCTTGATTGACGGCTTGTTGGCTACGTTGGTGTTGTTCCTGGTGGTGGAACTGATCGTCTGCATCGTCACCATTCTGTTTGGACTCAGCGTTCTGGCTAAAGGAGGCCTGCATGTTAGTGTGGTTTATAAATGAAACACAGTGCACATCACAGCCTGAACATCAACAACAACAACAACAACAACAATCTATATCAGGATTTCTGTAATAGTCCTTAGTAACAGTGTCCATTGTCTACACTAATACTGCTAGTATCACTTCTACTACTACTAATACTATCAATACTACTACAAATACTGCTACTATTACTACTATTACTACTACTATTAACAATAATAATAAGTTTTATTTATAGAGCACTTTTCATACACAGTGCTATACAATCAAACTGAAGGAAATAAAATAAAAGGATAAAGGATAAAATAAAAGATGAAGTGCAAGTATAAGTACAAAAACCGTTAAATGATTTGTATCTGATGTTTAAAATCCATATTTGTGTTCTTTATGAGCTAAAGTTTAATGTTATCTCGCTCTCCAGCTGCCCGGTGTGGTTCAGCGTATAGAACGTCCTCCAGCTCGTCCAGCTCCACCTCAGCCAGAGATCGCACCTCCTCAGGTACAGAAACCCAACGGCTCGTTTCAGAGCGAGCACCTCAGAAATAACAACGTCAAGCTCAGAATCTCATCCATAAACTCCTGAGATTATAATCTAGAAACTCACAAGATTCAAGCCATTACGTCATGCTGAACTTTATACAAATGTGGCGTTAGATCTCTTTTATAGCTAATGTTACTGTTCTGACTGGTCAAAACAAATCACTGCAGTGGTTTGGCCACTTTTTAAAAAACAGAGAGCAAAACATTTCACTGGAAAATCTACAAATTAAGGAGCTTACTGCCGAGTGCTAACATGATGCTTTTTATATATACTGTATATATATATATATATATATATATATATATATATATATATATATATATATATATATATATATATATATATATAACACTCAGTCAGGTTTAATGCTTAAATACACACCATACAACATTAGTTTATGAGGAGACGTGTTCTGACCTGGATTTCTTGATGAGACTGAAAGTTCTTTTTAAACAATTTATTACTCAATACAGAAGAAAAAGCTGTTTTTCAAAACAGTTTTTGTGCCTCTGCAACATTAATACTCAATAAAGCATCTTTGAATGGCACAAAAAAGAAGCAGATTAGCATATTAAGTCCATGATTAGCAAATTAGGACAAAGATGAGCACTTTCAGGGTAATATTAGCTAATATTAGTTCCATAAAGCTAATATTTATAAATGTTTGTCCAAAGATTAGTACATTATGATAAAGATTACCATATTATGATCAAAAATAAAATTTATTAGCATATTATGACTAAGATTAGCATTCTAGGACTGATAATAGCATACACGAGTGAAATTAGCCAGCTAGGATTAAGATTAGCATATTAGGATTCATTTTAGTACTTTACGGATAATGTTAGCATGAATATTAGCATGCTAGGACCATGGATAGTACATTACAACCAAGATGACAATATTATGACTATAATATGCATATTTGGTCTATGCTAGGACCAAAGATTAGCATATTAGGACAACAATTATCAAACTGGAACTAATAATATCACATATGGTCAAAATTAGCAGGCTAAGATTAAGATTAGCACATTAGGATTCATTTTAGATAATATTTGGATAATGTTAGCATGAAGATTAAGACGTTAGGACTAGTTTAAGGTCCAGACTCATTTTTGTTTATTGTTGCTCTTATTGTCACATATTTACGTTAATCTTAATAATGTTTTAATGCAGGTGGAGGTGGTGGAGGAGGTGATGGTGCCCGAGGCTGCACGTGAACCTTTTCCTCAGCCGGTAGAGGAAGCTTCTACTCCTCCCACTGAACCTCAGGTCGAGCCCATTGACTCTATAGCGGAGGTCTGAGCCAGGGTCATGTGACCACTTTCCCACCGCAAATAGGAGCTTTATTCATTCAGATGGTTTCTCCGAGCAGAAAGTATCGTGATCGGTTTAGTTCGGCGGCTAGTCAGTTTCTGCTCTCAGAACATATTTCAATAACTAAAACTCCTATGTGCTTTTCCACCAATCAGAGACGAGAGCAAATATCCGAGGCCAAAAATGAAATGTATACAATTTACATTAGCCTCGTAGCTCTGTTTTTAGCCAAACTGATCATTATGAAAGTCATGTTAAGTGAATAATGATATTAGAGCCAGTTTTCCCCAAAGCCAAATAGAATTTCCCCAAAGACTTTAAATAGAATTTATACCACAGTGCTGTTTAATTCTCGAAGCTGATTGGTCAGAAGGTGCTGATTAATTTTCTGTGACAGCAGTTCAGACAGTAGTTCCCGCTGCAAGGTAAATCACAAGTTTATATTAATTCACTTCTTCCAATATGTTATTGTTTCTATAGTAACAACTATTTATGGAAGGAGTCTCCAGTGTTAGCCCTTCGTAAAGCAGTAACATTACGTTTTACCAATTTCTCTGTAATGTGACAAGCTTCATTTCCTGTCTTATTAACTTCAGGAGAGTGAAAAAAGCTGGTGAGGGAACTGTTTGTAGCTGCTTAAGTGATAACAGGAACTAACTTGTTTCTCGTTTCATGGACATTCCACATAACTAAAAATGGATAAAAAGTACTTTGTGTCATTTTTAAGTAATAATGCTGTGGTATAAGAGGAATAAAACATTTCAGGCATGCTGTTACAGCAAAATAATCAAATTCAGGGTAGCAACAGTAACTCCTCTTCATCACATTACCCCGTCGTTGATTATTTTCCTATAACAACACACCCCCAAGTGTTTTATTCCTTACTTACATGACATTTCATAATGAGTTTCAGTACTTTTGGGAGGCTGTGTCCTGAATGACAAACAGAAATCTGTACACTAATGTCAGTAGATACCAGTACATATTGTAAGATATACAAAGTTTGTTTGTTTTTTTATTTTGCCTAAAATGTCATTTTGTTATAATACATGTAGGTTTTTGACTCTGTTCCACGTTAACACTTGCACTATAGAGCGGATGAATGTGATTAGCTGTGATTAGCTGTTGTGATATAACCGTGTCACACTAACCCTTCGGACCTTGTGTTCTCTGCCTGGAGAAGATTCCTCTATACACTTTTAGTACACTACATGGACAGCACTTTCTAGTGCACTTCTTTTAAACAGGGATCTCCATGAACAAAGACTCGAAAATCTGGGAAAGACCTGATTTTAGTCATGATGTAACTGAAGCGTCTCATCCTTCACTAAACATGAGCTTGATGAACACTTATGGCTGGGGTTGATTTTTTTATTGTATGCTGGAATGCTTTGAAAAGAATATTTTGAAAAACATTAGATCTCCAAGACTGGTTTGTTGTATTTGTATTCAAGATATTAGATTTTTATTTGCCTGGCAGACAAGTAGTTTCAGTGAGCAGAATGCGTAATTTTCTCATAATCGACTTTCTCAAAGCAAAAAGTTTACATTTAGTGTGTATGTTTAAACTTCATGGTGGTGTGATATAACTTGATGTTATAACTATAGCACATACTGTGCTACTCGTTCCGAATCCCACCACCTGCTGCACTACACACATCGGCAGAGATACCATCTGGCTGACCATGGAACAGTTTTTACTAGGCAGATTAATCAGCGTGCACAGACGACAGATGATCTTTTTCGGAAAAAAAGATACGGTAGGATCTTAAGGTAATGCCACTGAGGGTAAGAAGCACTCACAAAGCCGAGAAAAATAAAGTGTGGCGCAAAGCAGTAACATAACTCTTCTCTTAGCACAACCACCATCACCTCGTGGTTAAACATATCGAGAGATAATAAAGAAGCCAAGCAGACTCCTGTAATATTTTTGTCATATGAGGACAGAATATGACATCTCATAGCCGAAACATTCGTGAACGACTTTTGATCACAAACATTTCGTGTTACATTAAAAACTTTGTTAAAAGATGATAATGGTCATAAAACCATTCATTTCCCTTTCAGTCTGTATTAATGCACTTAACTAGCTAACTAGCTCACCATATTACGCTAGCCAGCCACGTCAAAAAGGCAGTAGGTAAATATTACACATATAACCTAGGTGAATAGTTCAATCAGTATTAACACTGTCATGCTAACCACACAGGAGTGCATCTCTGGGGAAAAGTGTAGCTCATTGCACTACTAGCTTACTTACTTAGTGAGCTAGCTATCCAGTTAGACTGCTCTGAACTGAAACACGTGCTCACAGTTCACCTCCATCATCACACAAAATGGAGGCTGTGTGTTTAGCTGGATTAGAAGGAACACGTTTTATGTCTCAGAACAGCATCAGTGAATCAGTGAATCATGTCTCTTCTAGCTGCACATGTCTGTAGTCACTAGTGAAAAACAGGAAATGTCCTATTTTACTGTTCATTTCATGAATATTCTTTATTATAACGCTGTTTAATGGCCCGTAATCGACTTCTGTTTTTTTTCATTCCCTTCTGCTTCAATCACGCTCCTACTCATGTGCTTCACATGCCAAGATGGTTTAAAGACTTAAATTAAGTTAATATGTGAAATGAAATCAGGTGTAGCAAATCAACTTCATTACATTCTGCTGTCATTGTAATGAGCTGGGATTTTTTTCTTTCCACAAGATGGCAGCAGATTGAAGTGCAGAATCTTTGTGAATGTTGTGGTGCGTTTTGTTGTCATGTAAGTATTACAGAGCCATCAAACTCTTATCTATCTATCTATCTATCTAAACTTTGTAAAGTGCACTGGATATTTTTTAACTTCTTCCTTTTTGAATATATTACAGTGCCACCCTGGCTTTATCTATATTTCCATCTGTCTTCCTGTCTGTCAGTCTGGCTGTCTCTGGCTGTCTTTCTGTTTGTCTTTCTGTCTGTCTGTCTGTCTGTCTGTCTGTCTCTCTCTCTCTCTGTCTGTCTGTCTGTCTGCATATCTGTAGAGAGAGAAATCGCTCAGGCTTCATCAGACTTTGTCACTTCTGGTGTTAAGAAGTTCAGTAACACTTTATTTGGATAGTCCACTGCAGACACCAGGAACTATGACTGTCCTGAACCAACTGATTTTAAACAGCACATCAACAATTTATGGTTGTCGATGTTTAGTAGATCATCTATACACACTCTATAGTCCAGGGGTTCTCAAACATTTTGTAACAGAATTTCCAAGGAAATTCCCTTATGATCACAGCACAGGTTTCATTTTAAGAACGACAGAGCAAATACTGTACCACCATATTAATTTGTTCGAGCCTTTATTATTAGACCTTTTTATTCTTAAACTTTACACTCACTCAGATGTAGGTTTGTAGCACAGTGTCACATCGCAGCTAAAATCACAGTCAGATTAAAGTTAACATTCAGTTATTGAGTTTTAGCTGAACCCCTTTCCTTTCAGGTGACCTGTTAGTTAGGCTGACAACAATGCTAACTACATAATAACCATAAAAACATTAATACTAGTTGACTGTAATGCGATTTTAGAAAAGCAATACAGTCGTGGTCTCCTTGGATATACATCACAGGCTCCACTTTGAGGACCGTGGCTACAGACCATGAAATTCTGCTTTTCTTTCACTTTATTTAAATGGTCCAATATACAGCTGGTCATGTTTAGTAGATAATTAGACTAATTATAATAGACGATTAACTCATCCATAGTCCTATCACAATTTCCCATTCAGTTTATGTGGACTCCATTGATGCACTTGATGACACGATGTCATTATTAGATTAGAAATGTAATTTGAAAAGGAAATAAAAACGCCACAAAGACACAAAGACTGGCATTTGTTTTGTACAGGCAATAACAAAACACGGGCTTTCACATATTACCTTCTCAAACATAAGTGATTATGAGCAGGTTGGGGAAACACTGGACTCAAAGTCCCAAAATGCATTTCAGCTTGGCTAGTTAGCAATCTGTGAGATGATGAGAGCTGAATGGTGTTGATGGTGGTGTTAGCATGAAAGTTGAAGCTGTGGAAGCTGATCTAGTTCAGCAGAGGGTACAGGTGAGTAAAGCGCCGCTGCATCGCTCTCTTTAGGTAGAGATGAAGCGAGAGCTAAGTTCCACTACACCACTGTCAGCAGGTAGTCGAGTGGCATTATGGGTACACTTGCACAATTGTACACACGATACTTTTGCACAATTAAAGATAAATTATAAGGATTAATATACAAGTCATTCAGGGTGGATTTTTCCTTTAAAGGCACAAAATCAGTAAATGGAAAAATTCAATAAAGAAATGACAATTATTTTAATTCCATTAAAAATAAAGCACTAAAAAATTCACATCTACTGATGATGAAATGTCCACAATAAAAATACTGTGCATTTTAAATACAAATGATTAACCACAAATACTCAGAGACACAGGAAGGAGCAATGCTTTAAAAAAAAAAAAAAAAAAAAAA